>BQNB010126002.1:10189-19672 GCA_026074375.1 Tanacetum coccineum
CAAAAAATAATGTTAAGTAATATTAGTAATGCTCAATTGATCCTGCTAGATTGTGATCCCCCACAACAATACTACCATAGAAAGGGATAAGGCGATCAATCACTACGAGATATCACACATCCCCATAACTAATAGTTCTTATTTGAAAGATATATAAGAAAACCAAGAGAAAAACTTATATCCTTAATATAACACCATTAAACCTAATCTCTAATTTATTTAAAACGTACATAATCAAACCACTCAAAAGTTATTGTATATAATCTTTACCTCATAAATGATTAAACAAAAAAAGTATCACATAAAATTGTTAAATTCACCACAAAAAATACATACTTAACAACAACATTATAACCATCGTATGTATGATTTGCTTCTTACTCTGTCTTTTTCATATTTCCCTCGCTGAGGGCTATGAAGGAGTTAGGTACCCTCTCTGATATTAGAAGGGGACCGAGATAGGGCTTGCTGTCTTTCTCACTCATTCATCACTCTCAGTCAGAATCCGGGCTAGAAGTCGTCCACATGGGCGCAATCCCTCTCCCAACGGAGATAGCATTGTTTGGTATTTTTTCTCCGCCTTTTTTCCCCCATGCCTCCCTGAAGGGAATAGATATCTTAGAAGTGCGCATTCCCTATTTTAATTGAAGAAAGCAACTTGAAGGCTAGAGGCTACTAGCAAGCAGCAACTAGCTGACGTGCGAAGCGGCACACTATCGAACTACGAACTGAATCAACTGAAAGGAGAGGAGCGAGACGCAACCTCACGCTAGAAAGCCAACTATGCTGTCGTGCCCTCTGTTCCCTACATTCCTGGGTTTGGTCCCTCTCTCATAGAGGGCAAAATCATACCTACTTAACACTAAAAAAAAACAAGCATGGAAAAAAAAAAAAAAATAAAAAGAAGTGGAATAAAAAATACTAAACTTTAAAAAAAAAAGTAAAAAAAAAAAAAAAAGGAACAAAAAACCCCAATATTTGATAATGTATTTGTAAATAACTCACATATTTTCTAGGTTAAAATTTATATATGTATATACTTATGAACCATTAAAGCATAACTACCTTTCTCGCAGTTCTCCTTGCCGGCAAAGCACCATATCCGAGTTTCCAAAAGCACCTAGCGGTCGAGCAATTTATTGACTCCATCTAATAAGCCTTTAGGCAAGCCTAAGTCTCCTTAAGCCAAACCACTCCAGCTGGCAAAAAAAGTCAATCTTTAAGCTTCTGACTTCGCCGAGCCTTTACATTGAGCACACATCATCTTATACAACAATTCTCTCATGCAGCGACCCAACATGATAGCACACTATTAAACACTAACTTATCTCTTACTCTGATCTCAAGCCGTACTTGTGCCTTTATACTACTCTAACACCTCCTACCAAATGCTTTCAGACGCGACATAGTTGAGTCCTTCCACTTAGACATTCTCTCTATCCCCTTAGAAGGACAGTCCAAAGGACCCTCGCTGGACTTAGTTTTCGCGATCTCTACAAACGGCTCCGCGCAAGTAGTGACTTAATGGATCGTTTACGCCAAAACTCTTATTAATACCTACTGACTATTCTATTCTTATCTATCTCTTCTTACATATGAGAACAACAGACGACAACAGATGTTAGTATCAACAGATCAAGAGCGGATGATCTGCATGTGTCTCGCAGACACAACCTGAAAATCACAACACAAGTAGATCGCGACAGAATACTGATAAACCACTCCAACTGGAAAGTCACGATTCAGACAATAGGCGGCAGGACTACGACAACGGTACTCGGCGCGCCCAGAGGCTTAACCCGCACAGCACACTAGGGGCCACACTGACCCACAACATAGATGCGCCATGCCTACAAACACACGCTTCATGCTAAGAGCATGGGTCAAATAACCATTGATATGAATCTATGCTATTGAAATAGTTCAAACAATAGTTTTTATCTGTATATATAGAATGTTATACCTATCATTGTTTTTGTGATATATATACATAGTTATAAGGTCATGATTTAACAAGTCAAAAACTTTCCACAGTGTAATATTAATATATTGCTTTGTAACGGTATTGGTACGTATGTTAGTACAATGTGAAAGAACGACTTTTAACGTACCGATAGGGTCAAAGGTTCTGTTGTATTAGTACATTCGGTTGAGTTTGTCAAGTAAATTAAAAGTTAGCATCGCACCTCAACAGTGTTTAATTGCTTTTCGATTAATTATACAATCTGGTAAACCGAACGATATGATGGTACCTACACATTTCAATCTATAAATTGTGTCCCGCTCCTTTGTTCGACCACAACACTCTTTAGTCCCTTAACAAATATTACTCCACAGTCCACAATGATGAGATCCTCAAAAAAATGTTGTGTGTTTGTACTTTCTGTATTATTGGTGACATTCATGAGCCAACATCCCATGCATTAGATCATCGACATTGGCAACTACAATCGGAGCAATCAAGCAATGTAACTGATGACAAACACTTCCCATAAACCACCAACGTGATTTGGTAAGTTTTACTAGATTTGAAATTAAAAGAAAAGAAAGAAGAGACAAACCGTACTCCTTTCAGCCACCTCCAATGCAAGAAATTTGTGGTATCTTGCCCTCCAGCCTCCTTCACGAACCGCCCTTATGAACTCTCCTTCTACATAGCCATCACAGCGAGATAAGCCTGTGACAATGTGGCGTAACCCAATCCAAAAAGCAGAAGAGACAGATTTGGTTGGTTGAACTTATGACAGTACAAATATCATACTGCATAAATACTATTGACTATGTTTACTGATAGCAGTGTATACCGACCCATGATAACATGAAACATAAGAATAAACACGTGAAATTGAATAAAGTAGACCCTTGACATACTGTTTTGAATTGTAATCTTTAAACAATATTTCAACCGAGCGAAAAATGTTCACGAGAGCACACAAAACACCCGATCATGACAATTCTGTCCCATTTCACTATGCATTATATTACCCTTTATATACAATAGAGTGAAGTTCAAACGTTGATAACAGTTACCTCCATGCACTAGACCCCTTTACTAAAAAGTGAAAGCATGCTTTATTGAAGTAGGGGCTGCGAAGGCGTTAAACTTGCTTAGGGCCCAAAGTCAGTCTAAAAGTTTTAGGCAGGCGTAGATACCTATAGAGGAAGGGCAAACCGCCCTCGTCGGTCCCATGCACGCATATTCTCTGCCTGAGACAAAACCAAGACCGGCAAGGTGCTAGCTGCTGTACTAGCCTACAATGACACGCATGCACAATGCCGAGGACGCACGGTCGTTCTCATCTCTCATTCCATGATATCTGCGGGATCCACAAAGACATCCGAAGCCCTTTGAAGCCCCTCGCAGGCCAGGTGAGGGTGGTAGGGTACTACGCGATACTAAGTCAAGATCGATTAAAAGGCTTTTCTTACAGCGAGAGGAGAAAGTCTTCGCTACCCCCTATGCATGCTGGGGTTTAACAAGAGAGCTCAGTGCGAAAGCTACTGCCCAAACCAAGTGTAATTTAAATTTCACCGCGAATGGTCACGAGCACCATAACTCCCGATCTTACTTTGTCCCATTTCACTATGCATTATATTACCCTTATATACAATAGGAAAGCAAACGATAACATTTTAAGGGTGCAAAAACAATGTCGTTTTCATCTGGTCTAGACCGTTTAAGACTGAAACAACGCAAAATGAAGCCGTTTAAGGGTGAAACGCGGTCATTTTGGGAGTAGGTGGCCGGTTTAATAATGCTACTAATCTAAACGACGTCGTTTTGCGTTCCTAGAGACTGAAGATATATACACACACAAAAAAACACACGCACGCTGTTAGTTCCACATACACTAATACTGACGGAGATCGAGATGCAACCACGAGAACTACTAAATTTTGTATGTGAGTGATGTCTTTTTCTTTATTTACTTCACTCTTATCACATTTTTAAATTTTTTGGATTTTTAGAGTTAGAATTGGTTAGGGGTTTTGTTAGAGATGATGATTGGGCCATCTGATTATGCCAAAAGTGTAGTTAGATGTGTTATAGCTTGTGCTTGCCGTTGATCTTTAGACAAAAGTGATTGCATGTGGTAATTTTTTAGCCTTTTGGTGATTCGATTGGTATGCAGTTGTTACATGTTGTGGTTTTGCCTTTCTTTTGTTTGATTATCCATTGGTTTTGATGATTTAGATCATGTTAAAGTAATGAATGTTGTTTGTTGTGTATAAGTGATGGCATTTTATTTTATGTAAAAAGGAATTATGTTTGATTCATGGCCGATAGTTTTTTTGGTCAGGGGGTGTTAATTATGTATAGGTTATAACTATTGAGAATATGCTTATGCTTGTTTCATGGCTGATGTGTATCAGTGGTGGTTTGTGTATTTAGTTTCGATATTATTTGCATCGATATAATGATTTCGTGATCCGTGAGGCCGTAATTGTTTTGTGTAAAGAAATTGTCGGCCATCGGTTGTTTAAATGTATGTTATTTGGGCTTAACGATTTTTCTATGATGTTATTTTGGTACAGAAGATAAGATAACGCTTCAATGTGCCGCTGAGCCACCTTAGCGAGTTCTATGATCGCGGGTTGAATGCGCAATGGTCTGAGACAGGCTGTGTTATTTTGGACATGTCGTAGTCTTACAGATTATTACATGATTAATAGTCGGTGTTCGTTATCTATACAATTAATACAGTTTACGAGATTTTCATGTATTCGGGCGAGCGGGTAAGGTAAATTTGTTATAAAGATATGTCAAGTGGACATACGAATATAGGGGTGAGCAGCAAGCGAGAAATCGATATAACGTTTTTTGTATCCGGATCGGCATCGTACAAAAACCTTATATCGGTTTCTCGTTCTTTCCTCGTCCCCGTATTGGTATGTCCACTGACTAGTTGGTTCTACTTTTGAAAACTCTTGCAAAAGTGAAATCATGATATGTCAAGTGAACATACAAATATAGGGGTGACCGGAAAGTGAGAAATCGATATAACATTTTCTTTTCCTATCAAGCATCGTAGAAAAGTCTAATATCGTTTTCGCGATTCTCCTCATCTCGATATTAGTATGTCCACTTGACATCTTAGTTCTGCTTTTAAAAATTGTAATGTATAAGAGCTCATCATGTTTGCCGTCTTTTTGTTAAAAGTAAATGGTTTTTAGTTTGCTTGTAATGATCTTTTGGGCGCATTGTTTTGTGGCGCAAACGGATAGGGTGTTTCAAGATTTGGTTTTTGTTATATTGGTATTCCCAAAAATTAAATCACTAAAATGCAGCCGTGTTTTGTAGGGATTGTAGTATTTGAGCTAATACAATGTATGAAAATTATGATTTGGATAAAGGGTCCTTCTTTGGTGTACTATAGCGTGAAGTCATGGTTCCTAACCTTCTATGTTGTTATAGGCCATCTCTAATCTGTGTGTAATTTATAGTTATAGATAAGTTATAGTCAGAAATGTCACGGGTTGTGGTCATGCCTCCTGACTTTATATAGTCGTGTACGTTGTCTATAAGTTGAGTGTAAGTACTGGTTTTACACGCTCCTAAAAGCCGCACGAAAATTGTAGCCATAAATGCTGCTCTCATAAGTACCAGGATTGCGTACAATGATAACGTGTTTTGTTTCTATTAAGATGTTTGAACCAAAGTCCCAATAGTTTTATAATTTGGAGCCATTGTTATCAGTTTTGGTTACATCGTTTATGTCCTCTTGATAAAAATATAATCTTTCATTAACTCTACGAATTTTGTGATGGTGTTGAAAAGGCTAAATTTATTGCCTTAAAACTTTTTGTTTGATATGCAGGTCTGATTTGGGAACTTCAAAAGTATTGTTAATATTATTAGCCTGGATAGGAATGTAGGACTAATATTATTAGCCTGGATATGATGTTCTCCCATCGTTCCTTGTGAACGCCCATCCTATTACTGATCAACGTGTTTTGTGGATCTAGAACTGAAAAGACACAAACTATATGGATATCGATTTTTTCAAAACATGTATACGTGATCGTCACGAGACCATTATCGTATCAGCAGATGTTATTGATTCCTTAAAGAATTGCCTGATAGTTGTGTCTTTGATTTGGAACAGTTAGATGTGTTGACTATAAGAGGCTATGATGAATATGAGCAATTTCAACTCATGTCATGAAGGTTTGTAACTTGGGTAGGCAACCTCTTACGTATGTAGCAATGGCGGGCTTCTACTTTTGCAGAACCTCAAGCTCTAATCTGACCCAAACGATCCTTCGAGACCCGAGAACGATATTGCTGTCAATTACTATATATTCTAATAAACTTTTAAAAACTAATCTGGCTATCTCATCCTGACTTTAATGGCAATACGTCTTGTTTCTTTTTAAAATTTATTTTGGTCTGCATTTATCTCCCCGGTACGTTCGGTTGACTAATAACATAAATAGTAGGGCCGCAATGAAACGCGGGTTCTCGACAACACATTCTAAAACACGCCGTAACGAGGCACGAATTTTCAAAACTTGTTAAAAAACACCCGTTGAATATAATATATCACAATTGGGCTACATATCTAAATATAAAATCCATATGAACTATTCACCTATCTTAATTATTGGTTCCTTCTTTGTTAACATTGTCACACTTTAACTAGCTTAAAGTTGCATTACACGGGTACTTGTTCTTTCTTCTTTTCTTTAAAAACTTGGTAAGTTTGATTTAAGTATGCACTCAAAAATCTTCTGCTTTTTAAAGAGTTAATTACATAAATCATCCTTGTGGATTTTATACAATTACACCATTCGTATTAAAACGCAATTAATTACACCAGTCGTCCATGTGGTTGTCTAATTTTAACCAACCTGTCCTTTAGCCATAACGGCAACTGTTTAGTTAGCTATGTTCAGTTGCAACGTTAGTCCATAACGACGTCATGTGGCAACGTTAGTCCATTTATCCAACGAACATTTGCAATGTTAGTCCTGTTTACTAACGACCGTTTATACTAAACTCAAAATTTGGTTTCTCATAAAAATTTCTTTTCAAGTTATCTTAAAAATATATACACGTTGTTATACACATTTTCATACACCTTTTTATACACACGTTTATATACATATTTTTATACTCACATTTTTATACATGTTATTATATACACGTTTTTATACACACATTTTTATACACCTTTTTATACATTGTCTTATATACGATTTTATGCACGTTTTTTATATGTTTTTATAGTCATGTTTTTATGCACGATTTTATACACAAATTTTTATACTTGTTTTTATGTACGTTTTATATAAGTTTTTATGAACGGTTTTATACATGTTTTAATAAACACAATTTTATACACGTTTTTATACATGGTTTGATACACGTTTTTTATGCACGTTTTTTATACACGTTTTCTAAAAGTTTTTATGCACGTTTTATGCACATTTTAATGCACGTTTTTATACACACATTTAAATACATTGTTTTATATACGTTTTTATATACGTTTTTATATACGTTTCTATACACGCATTTATATACGTTTTTGTTGGAATTAGATATGAATTCCACATTTTTTATGTAATAATGATTAGGAATCAAATGCATACATGTGCATAGTATATGGGCTATAATTGTATTTATAGAATACCTAGCTACATCTCTAGGTATAAATAAGGTCTCATGACTACCATAATGATGTAATCCTCCACACCAACTCACTTGTATCAATATCAATTGAGAAAAGGTTAAGAAATTCTCTCTTTAAACACACACACTATTGCACCTTCATTTACACACACTATATCCATCAATCAAGATCTATATACTTAATATTGGTATCAAGAGGCCTGGTTCCAAATCATCACATAATAAACAATTAGATCTTGATTGATGGATAAAGTGTGTGTAAATTAAGGTGTATTAGTGTGTGTGTTTAGAGAGAGAATTTCTTAACCTTTTCTCAATTGATATTGATACAAATGAGTTAGTGTGTAGGATTACATCATTATGGTGGTCATGAGGCCTTATTTATACTTAGATATGTTGTTAGGATCATAAAAGTGTCGATTATGATACTTTAAGTGGTTTTATTTATTATTAGTGTTTAGTCTTTATTTTACAAAGTAAAAAGTAGTTTGTAATAAAGAGAAATATGCTAAAAGTGAAAAATAGCATATTATCCACAGAATATGGACTAGATTGCAAAATTAAGAAAATAAAGGAAGGAAAGCTAACCTCCCTCTCTTATAAATATCCACATAATCAATATTAGGTGGTTAAGACTTTTAACAAACTTACTTTCCCTCCCATTTCTCTTTTTTTTAATTTGGAAAATTATGAAAGTCTTGCCTTCAAGATAAAACAAGACCTAACAAGTGGTATCATACGCCATTAGAGATTGAGAGTGATCTATTTTGTGATCAAGATTGTTATCGAGGATGATGTGACTGATATTCGATGGATTTCGGTGGTTTCGTGTGGTGATTTGAGCATTTTGAGCATTTCTGATGTTATAGTACATGATTTTACTCGTTTTCGACAACATATATGGATAAGACATGATCGTTTTGGCTAGTTTGAGTAATATCGGTATCGTTTCTTGCGTTCTATATAATTTCGACAAGGTTGTTGGTTGATACGTAGAAATTTATCAAAGTTTTATCATTCTCGGACGTCTTATTGTTATTAGATCGAGTTGTAATAGATATACGTGTTTTTTGTTTTATCGAGATTGGTCTAGTACATAAGTTTTTGGTTTTATCAAAAATTGTGTCTTAGGAACACAATTCATTCTCGGAATTAAGCATAAACGTTGTAATAGATACACAAGTTCTCGCTTTTATCGAGAATTATGGTAGGAAAGTCAAATTCGATATCATATCATGTTTTTGTCACAATTTTAGTTTTATCGAAATTGTGAAAAACAGAAAAAAGGATCATTTTTGACCTTCTAATACGGATTTGTAAATTGTATAGTGGTCATCCTTTTCGGTTTTATCGAAATTATGGTCATTTTTGAATTCAAAGTGTGAAAATTACATTTTTGGTTTCATCGAGATTGTGATATTCATTTTTGAAAACATCTTAAACAGATCAACTTTCATCGAAATTGATATTATTACGATTTTAGGTGATAGTTATATCGAATTTTGATTGAAAGGTTTTTCAAAAAGGTATAGATATCGAATTTGTAAGTTTTCCGAGTTTAGTGTTGTCCAAGAAATATTCTGAATTTCAGTTTACCGAGATTAGTGTTGTGCGAGATTAGTGTTGTCCGAGATTAGTGTTGTTCGAGAACAGTCTTACCAAAATTAAGTATTTTAGACATGTTTCTCACTTCTAAATTTGGACATCGAATTTGTGACACGTGTCAAACTCGACAAGTATCAAAGTTTCTAGAAAATCACAAATAAAACTTGATATTTGCTTAATTGTATACTAATTTACCCGGGATTTTGCCAAATAAAAGCCAATTAAATGCCAAAAGAATAGAA
>BQNB010126003.1:0-19672 GCA_026074375.1 Tanacetum coccineum
ATGAGGTTACTGATAAACGTTGCTGAGTCGTATTATTGTTACTTTCTAATTTTGAAAGAACCTTACGCGATCAACATTCCGTTAAATAAACTTAAATTTCAAATTAGTTTATACCTACTTACTCAACTGTTAGGCGTTACCTTTCAAATACATTCACCAACGTCATTCCACACCCCCAACGCAACAACACATTAAGCATACAACTATTGCATACAACCCGTGTGCAACACACGGGTCTGAATGACTCGTATTGTAGTATTTCTTTGTACTTTTCAAACTCTTTATTGGTTTAATAGTGAGACTGAAACTTTAATATATTAAATGGAATCAAGCCATCCCTCTCCGTCCAGCAACCTTCACAATATCGTCTCGAAACATACACATCAACAAATGTTATATAGTATAATGAAGTAAATGTGACTAAAGTCGTGACATTAAGATGGTGCCATAATCGAAAAGTATATCTTACCTCCAACTTAAGAAAATGAAAAACTACCATAATAGTCGTAGATATAATTTTATTTTAGTATTTGGGAGATATTTTTGGTTACCGACATGACCTATCGTTGTCACAGTGTACGTGAGCGTCGGATATGCTTCTTTGTTTCACAATTGAAAAGTGTGACTGCTGTACCACACGATATGTGTTTGTCACATATGTTTTGTATTGGTTTGCAACTTGGTATTCATCCAAAAAATAATTAAGTTCTTAACATTTGAAAAACCCCGATAGGTCCCGACTTTTATCATCTCTTTATCTTTTTCTTTAATATAACATTCATGCCTTGTCGTATCTGTGTCACTGTGTGCCTTTTCGTATTTGCTTTTCTTGTTTTCTTTAGAGTAAACTGCAAAAATCATCCCTGTGGTTTGTAGTTTGTGGCAATAATCATCCCTAGCCGATACTATTGGCACTAATCATCCCTGAGTGGTGAAACTTTCGGCAAAAATCATCCCTAGAGGGATGATTTTTGCAAAACTTTTTGTTAAACTTTTTGCAAAAATCATCCCCAATAAGGATGATTTTTGCCGAACATTTGCCACTCAGGGATGATTAGTGCCAATAGTATCGGCTAGGGATGATTAGTGCCACAAACTACAAACCACAGGGATGATTTTTGCAGTTTACTCTTATTCTTTAAAAATAAAATTTATAAATGAAAATATGTAATAGTATTATGGTTTATATATATAATATATGATATATTAAATAATTTCTGAAAAATTATCGTTACAGCGGTAATTGTTTACTTGAAAATAAAAGTCAAAAGTCGAGTCAATCGGAAAAGTCAAAGGGTAAAATAGTCATTTGAAGTTCTGAAAATGAACAGTTGTCACATATTGACTATGCCTAGGGTTCCTTTTATACACCAAGGAAAACTCTAATGGGCCCCTTACAAAAGTGCGTGAGGAGATAAGCATATCTATCCTAATTTAACACTAAAACTCATGCATATCTCCTAACAACACTAACTATTATGTGCTAGCAGCACTAACTTACTACTAATAGTACTAACTATACTAACAGTACTAACAATGTACTGGCAGTACTAACTATACACTAACAACACTAAAGAGACCTTAGTCCCTGTTTCTTCAATCATTTCTACTTCAGTAGCACTAAAACTTCATAACAACACCAACTGTTGAACCTAGCAGCAGTAGAAAAATTGTAAAGTCTTCTAAACCCAACAATACGCTTCAGGCTTAACTAGTTAATTGGATATTGCCAATGGTTTATTGAACGTGTTAACTAGAAGGTAAACCTAAATAATTCAACAAATAACATACTGATTCCATTGGATAGTTGGACAAGTAGACTACTAATGTATAAATCGTCGTTAACGTAAGTTGGCTATTAAAAAGCTCTCTACTGAGCCTAGGGTTAAACAGATCACCATTGCTTTAATCCCTAAGATAGATTATAATCAGCAAATAAGGATGCTTTATGCGGATACTTTAATTGTGACAGAATTAAATGTGTCCTAATCTTAGGAAGAAGCCAGCCTAAGTCATAATAAAATGCCACCTCGGAGAAGAAATCATTGAAACACTTAATAAACAAACCAACGATCTAATATCGTTTATTTAGGCTCGACCGCTCTTTTATCTTCTGTTAATTAGCTTACGTATGTTAAAGTGTCTTGTGTCTTGAATTGATTGTAGTCACCAAAAAACCTGTGCCAGTCTCTCAGGCTAAAACCCCCCTTTTTACTGTTAGAATTAGGATTAGAACTAACATAGGATTAGCATAGGTTTGACTTAGATTAGATAAACTAAAATATAAATAAATTGAGAGATTTAACCTCGCTTCAAGTGTTCGACACTGATGTGTCATTGTGTGGTGTATATTTTATTGATTCAAGTTTTAAATTTATATTTTGTCGACTGAAACAAAAACAACACTTTAACGGGCAGTGTACCCGATCGGTAGTAGTTTCATGGTAAGTAGGGTGTCGAACACTTAAAGAGAGCTTAAATCTATCAGTTTAATTAATATCTTGGTTATCTAATCTATGTTAATTCTATTCTACACCTATGTCAGTCTAAATCCTAATTCTAACGGGGAAAGAGGGTTTTTAGCTTGAGAGACTGGCACAGTTTGGTTGGTGACTACACTCAATTCAATGCACTTTAACCCACGCAAGCTAATTAACAAAATATAAAAGAGCAATCGAGCCAAATATAAGAATAATGTATTAACCATTATTAATCTGATTAGAATGTTGGTTTGTTTATTAAGTGCAATGATTTCTTCTCTCGAGGTGGCATATCATTCTTAAGACTTAGTCGTTACATCATCCTAAGACCAAGACACATTAATCCTATCACAATTAAAGCATCCACATAAAGCATCCTTATTTGCTGATTATAATCTATCTTAAGGATTAAAGCAATGGTGATCTTGTTAAACCCTAGCTCATAGACACTTTACCCACTTACCGCTTAATGGTAATTTAGACACTAGTAGTCCAACTTGTCTAACTATCCAATGGAATAAGAATGTTTTACTTTGTTTGAATTTCTATGACACCTGTCTAGTCAACACGATAATAAACCAATGCAATGTCCAATTAAACAGTTAACCGAAGCGTATCATAGACCCAGACTTTAGAAGGACAATATTTCTGTACTATGAATTCTAGATGTATAAATTACTATATGAGAGCAATCCCAGACTCTGATTTACTGGGGGGCCGTATCACTAGATCTAGTGAATGATAGGCGCAAACAAAAAGCGCGTAAACAAATATAAAAGATAAACTAAACAAGCATTCAAACGTTAAATCAAAAATCGAATTAAAACAAATACCAAAACATTCAGGGAAATCTTCATAATAATGGCTAACAAAACCCGAAGCGTTAGCCTTCAAACACCATAATAAAATACAAGAGTAATTATTAGCCAAAGTACTAAACCAAGTTTACGAAAGATACCAAAAACTAAAACGATTTACTAGAGTACACTGGAATTACACGTTGTCTTCTATGGAATTAATAACGTTGCTCGACCTCTTCTGCTCTTTTTCTCCTCTGAAAATCAACTTTTATGGTTTAGGTATCGAGAATATGATTTAGCCCACGCCTAATAACTTCGTTTTTTGAGTTTTTCTAATTTATAAAGCTCTGGAAGTGCGATTCGATACGGCGACATCAAGAATTGGATACAAAGTATTAGGGATTTTCCTTGGAGTAGGGAACCAACGCTTTGATATCTTCCAGAATAATCACATTACTATATCTTCCATACGGCGTTATTTGAGTCCTCTTAGATACAGCGTAATTATACTTTATCATCTGTGGTCTTTGGTGAGTGTAGGCATGGATACATCGTATCTTCCTTGATGGAAACGGCTATATGGACCTTACAAATAGTAATCTTTAAAATATCTTCATTTAAGCTCCAAAATGTGTGGTGGTGCCTTTGCTAACTTTCAAACCAATTACATCCTTAATTACTCTCAATTCTCAAATATAAAACGAGTAACAATTCTTTGGCAATAACTATAGCAAAATAGGTTACAAACATAAGATAAATGATGCTAAAAAATAGACTTATTTGAAATCTATCAAATATCCCCCACTTGAATCCTACTTGTCCTCAAGCACTCCTTTAGAAGTTTATAAAAAATGTAATCCCTAAGGATATTTTCCGTTAAAAAGCACTTATTCGATCAATTAAGAAAGTACACAACCAAACACCTCACAAAATAGGAAGAGGAAAAACACTCAAATCACATCAACAATCTAGTGGTAACATGTAACAATAATTTGCTCAATTGCCGGTCATAACGAGGATTCTATTATAAGCTTGGCAAAGATACACAGCTCCACCACTAAAAAAAACAAAGAAAAAAAAAAAAACATAAAAAAATAGACAAAAAGAGACAAAAACCAAAATAAACAAAAAAATGAAAAAAAAAAAAAAAAAAAAAAAAAAAGAAAAAGAAAATAAAGAAGAAAAAAAATTAAATAAAAAAAAAAGAGAAAAAAAAAAAAAAAAAAATAAATAAAAAAGAGAAAATAAAAAAGAATAAAAACAGAAAAAAAAAAAATAAAAAACTAAAAAATAAATAAAAAAAAGAAAAAAAAAAAAAAAACAAGAAAAAAAAAGAAAGAAAAAAAAATACAAAAACAAAAAGAAAAAAACCCTGATGTCCCCTACACCGCCAGCCCCCCCCCCCCCCACCCCACGTCCTTCCCCCCCCCCACATGCCTCCCCACCCCCGGCCCCCCCTCCCCGTCCTCCCTGCCCCCCCCCCTCCAACCCCCCCCCCCCCCCCCCCCCCCCACCCCCCGCCCCTCCCTCACCCCCCCCCCCGCCCCCCCCCCCCCTCATCCCCCCCCCCCCTGCCCCCCCCCCGATCCCCCCACCCCCTCACCCCCCCCCCCCCTCCCCCCCCCCCCCCTCCCCCCCTACCCCCCCCCACCCCCCCCCCCCCACCCACCTGCCCCCACCCCCCCCCCCTCCCCCCCACCCCCCGCTCGCCCCCCCCCCCCCCCGCCCCCACCCCCGCCCCACGTCCCCCCCCCCTCCCGCCCCCCACCCCACCCCCCGCCCACCCCCCGCCCCCCCCCCCCCCCCCCCCCCCCCCCCCTACCCCTTCCCCCCCCCCCCACCTCAATCCCCCCCCCCCCCCTCGCCCTCCCCCCTACACCCCCCATACTCGCCACCTCCCCCCCCCGCCCCTCCCCCCCCCCCCCCCCACATCCTCCACCCGAACCCACCCCCCGCCCCCCCCCCCCCCCCCCCCCGCCCCCATCCCACACCACTGTCCCCCCCATCCCCTCCTCCCCCATCCTCCACCCCCCCCCTACACCAACCCCCCCACCTCCCCCCCCCATGCCCCCCCCCCAACCCACCCCCCTCACCCACCCCCCCCCACCCCCCCCCCCCCCCCCCCACCCCCCAACCCCCCACCTGCTCACCCTCCCGCCCCCCCTCCCCCCCCTACCCCCCAACCCCCACCCCCCACCCTCCACCCCCCCCACACCCCACCACCCACCCCCCCTCCACCTTCTCCCCCCCCCCCCCCCTCCCCGCCCCCTCCCCCTAGCCGCCCCCCCCCCCCCCTCTCACCCCCCACGCTGCCACCATCCCCCCTATCCCCCCCGCTCTCCCCAACCTCCCCCCCCCCCCCCCCCCCCACCCCTTACCCCCCCACCCTCCCCCCCCCCCCCCCCCCCCTCCTCCCTCGCCCCCCCCCCGCTCCTCCCCCTTCCCCCCCCTACCCCACCCCCATCTCCCCCCTACCCACCCCCCCCCCACCCCTCCCCCCCCCCACCCCCCCTCTCCCCCCCCCTCACCCCACCGCCCCCCCTCCCCCCCCCCCACCCCTCTCCCCTACACCCCCCCTACCACCCCCCCCCCTACACCCCCACAGCACCCCCACCCCCCCCCACCCCCCCCCCACCTCCCCCCCCTCCCACCCCCCCTCCCCTCCGACCCCCCCCCCCCCCACTCTCCCATCCCCACACCCCCCCGTCCACCCCCCCCCACCTCCTCTCCCCTCCCCCCCCTCCCCTCCCCCCCCCCCTCCCCCAAACCCCCCCGCCCTCTCCTCCACCCACCCCCCCCTCGCCCCTCCCCCCCCATTCCCCCCCCCCCCTCCCGCCCGTCCCCCCACGCACCCCCACCCCCCCCCCCCCCCCCCGCCCCGCCCCCCCGCCCCCTCGCGTGCCCTACCCCCCCCTCCAACCCACCCCCCCCCTCCCCCCCCCATCCCCCCCCCCTCCCCCCTCCCCCCCCTGCCCCCCCCCCCCCCCCCACCACCCCCCCCCCCTCCGTCCCTCCCCCCAACCCCCCCCCCCCCCCCCCCCCCCCCCCCCCGCCCCCACCCCCCCCCCACCCCAACCCCCATCCCCCCCCCCCCCGCCCCCCCATCCCCCCCACGCCCCCTGCCCCCTCGCCCACCCCACCCCCCCCCTCCTCCCCCCCCCCCCCCCCCCCCCCGCCCCCCCTCGCCCCACCCCCCCCCTCCCCCTCCCCCCCCCCCCCCCCTAACCCCCCCCGCCCCCCCCCCCCGCACCCTACCCCCCCTAACCCCTCTACACCCCCCCCCCCCCCCCCCCCCCCCCCCCCCACTCCCGTAATACACCACCCCTCCCTCCCTCCTCCACCCCCCCCCCCCCCCTCCACCCTTCCCCCCCCCCCCCCCCCCCCCCCTCCCCCCCCGCACCCCCCCTACCCCCAACACCCCCCCCCCCTCCCCCCCCCCCCTCCCCCCCCCACCCTCCCCTCCCCCCCCTCCCCCCACCCCCCCTCCTTCCACTCCCTCCCCTACCCCGGCCCCTTCCCCCACTCCCCCCCCTCCCACGCTCTCCCTCCCCCCTGACCCCCCTCCCCCCCCCCGCCTCCCTCACCCCCCCTCCCTCCCCCCCCCCACCCCCCCCCCCCCACCCCGCCCCCCCCCCCCTCCCCCCCCCCACCCACCACCCCTACCTACCCCCGCCCCACATACCGCCCCCCCCCCCCCCCCCCCCCCCCTGCCTCGCCCACTTCCCCCAGTTCCCGCTCCCCCACCCCCCCCCCCCCCCCCCCCCCCTCCCCCCCCTCGCGCTCCTTCCCCCCCCCCCCCCTCCCCATCCCCACACACCCCCCCACCCCCCCCCTACCACCGCCCCCCCCCCACCCCCCCACCCCCATCCCCCTCCCCCCCTCCCCCCCCCCCCATCCTCCCCCCCCTCCCCCCCTACCCCACCCCCCCCACCCTCCCCCCCCCCCCCCGCCCCCCCCCCCCCCCCCCCCCCCCCCCCCCCCCCCCCCCTCCCCCCCCGCCCCCCCCCCCACCCCGCCCCCCCTCCCCCGCCCCCCCCCTCGCCAACCCCCCCCCCTCCCCACCCCCCACCTCCACACCCACCCCCCCCCGGACGTTCCCCCTCTCTCCCCTCCCCTACCCAACCCCTCCCCTCCCCCCCCCACCCCCCCCCGCACCCCCCCCTCCCCTCCTCCCCCCCCTCCCCCCCCCACCTCCCCCCCCCGCCCCCACCCTACCCAGCCCCCCCTCCCCCCCTCCTCCCCCCCCCCCCCCCCCCCCCCCTCCCCCACCTCCCTCCCCCCAACCCCCACCCCTCCCCCCACCCCCCCCTCCCCCACCACACCCCCCCCCCCCTCCCCCCCCCCCCCACCCCCCTCCCCCTCCCCAGCCCACCCCCACACCCCCCGTACCCCCAACCCCCCCCCCCCCCCCCCCCCCCCCCCCCTCCTCCTCTCCCCCCCCTACCCCCCCCACCCTCCCCCCCCCCCCTCCCCCCCCCCCCGCCCCCTCCCCACCCCCCACCTCCCCCCCCCCCCCCTCCCCCTCCATACCGCCCCACCCGCCACCCCCTACCCCCCCCCATCCTACCACCCCCCCCACTCACCCCCCCCTTCCTCCCCTCCCCCCACCCCCCCCTTCCCCCCCCCCCCCCCCCCCCTCCCCCCCCCCCCCCCCCCCCCACCCCCCCACCCCCCTCCCCCCCCCCCCCCAACCCCCCCCCTACCTCCTCCCCTACCCTCCCTCCCCCACCCACCCCACACCACCCCCACCCCCTCCCACCCCCCTCCCCCCTCCCGCCCCCCCTCCCCTCCCTCTCCCCCCCCCCGCGCACCCCCCTCCCCCCCCTCCCCCCCTCCACACCCCCCCACCCCCTCCCCCCTCCCCCCCCCCCCCCACCCTCCCCCCTCCTCCCCCCCCCCCCCCCCCCCCCACCCCCGCCTCCCCCCCCCCCCTCCCCCCCCCCCCCCCCCTCCCCCCCCCCCCCCCCCCCCCCCCCCCCCCCCTCCCCCCTTCTACCCCGTAAACGACCCTTCCCATCAGTGTAAAAACACAAGGCCCTACAACCGGATTCAACCAACACCCAACAAACCCCCTCCACCCCCAACCTCGCGCCCGGCAGCACCCGCACCCCAACAAGTCCTACACGCCGGCAGCCCCTGAGGATATCGCACCATCCACCAACCCCTTTACCCAACTGTTAGGATGACGCAAGATCACGGACTCGGACCCATCAAACATTCACCCACAAGCTTAAACCCACGCTTCCAGCAACGACATGCCTACATGACCCCCCCCCCCCCGTTACCGACGGAATAACATGCAAGCTCGTAAACATTACATCTCACAACCATATCTTGTATAGCGGATATGTAACATGTCATCTCACAACAGTAATGCTTAAAAAAAAATTGAAGCATTAAATTAAGCATTAATAGTGAGCAAAATATGACTAGTAATCATTCTAATTACCACCCCCCCTCCACTTGAATTAAACAACATGAAATCCTCGTTTGTAAAGATAAAACAAGTAAAGACGAGAATATAAATAGAATTAGAATTGAGAAACTCTCCTAGATAATTGCTCGGTAATTCTCCAAGTTGCGATTTATGAGCAACATTGTTGTATGAAAAAGCGTCTGAAAACCTAGCACGAACAGCACACACATAGAATTCTAGAAAATATGTATTCCACCAACTTCGTCGATATTTCTTTACATGAGGTCATGTATAGAATATAAAAAAAACCTTTCATAGTCCTATCATGGTAACCTACGGTTAATATTAAACTAAACTAAACAAATTAACTACGAGTCAGTTTTGGTGATACGGCGTACCAGGTTAGTGAAAACACCGAATTCCAAATCTAGACAATAAAAGTATTTTAAAGTGCAAATAAAAATAAAGACGATAACGTCCGAAGATAATCAAAACACCGTATGTAGGGGCCGGATAAGCCGTATTGATGCCTGGAAGACAAACCTCGAAAAAATTAAATAACAATCTCGGTGTCTCCCGGGAAGCACTTTTTGGTTTACAGCGAAGTCCTTTAAGCTTAGACTTTTCTTTAGTTTCATTATCCGTATTAAATTGGATATCAAAACACAAAGCATTAGATGATGGTTGGCCCCTTAAACTTAGAGAGAGAAAGTGATATTTCTAAGAGAGAAAAAAAGCAAGATAAAGTATTATCATAAAATGAACAACCAACCCCTTCCCATGGCTAGAAAGGTATATATACATTATTGTAAGCTCTATGGGCTTGGGTATGGGCTTACACGTGGGCTAACGGCCCGGCCCAATACTACTAGTCATACGCTTACTTTCTAACTACGAGCTTTGCTATACTAAACAATATACGGGGGTGACCGAGTCTTTTTCATAATCCTAACAATCTCCCCCTAAGGGAGGTCACCCCATAAAATACAATTCGAATAATAGCATTCTAGTTCTTCGACCTTATGTCTGTAGCTCGTAGTCTTTGATTCTTCATTCATTGAGATCATTGTACATTGTGTAGTGAACTTTGAGATTTGTCACTTAGACTTGTGCGGTCTTTGAGCTTTCTTTGAGATCATCATACATCTTAAATCTCTTAATCATCCTTGTTGAGTAGCATTGCCTCCATGTGATGTTGTGACCATCGGACCCGCATGCTCACACTTTTCTTGATCATGATACTACTTCTAAGAGTTGCGGAAGCTGTGTTGTAGGTCATTCAGTTGTCATGATGTCTTTACTTGGAAACAAAGTGTGAGCATTGGTGTGAATTGACTCTACTTAGAACGAGGTGTTCCTCCTCTCCATCTTTGCTTGATCCTGTAACAAAAACAGTTAGCAATAAAAAGCTGGTTGGTGAATATGTCTTTGTCATTCGCCCGAGTCTGGTTGGATTAACCTCCGGATCCGTGAGGACCGACCTGTGATCAGGTAGATTCATCTTAAGAAGAATCTCCTTGACAGGATTTCAGTAAAAAGTATAAAGATCATCTGATGCTAACCATCAAAATCTCCATATTTAGCCTGTTCTCTGTATCGGAACGTCTCAAAGCAGACACCTAGATGAAGGCTACGATAAGATGTAATCAGTTAGTTACTATCTTACCGGATTAAAGAGAAAACTTGATTTGAAAATCAATTGACCGGTGTCGATTGAGAAAGTATTTGTAACACATCTGAGAGTGTTTTGATAGCATAAAATCAAATTTCATTAAAACTCATTTGTATTTGAAATAAGTTCACAATCGATGTGCTAGAAGAATCAGTTTTGTTGAGCACATCGAGATGTTTCCCCAAAATGTGTTCGTCAATTCACACCCTGGAACAAGTTTGATTCACAAGGAATCGCACCATCGTTGCTTTCCATTTTTCACAAGTTTAATCCATAATGGATCTTACATGTCACCTACCAAGAGCTTGTTTGATGTTAGCTCTAGAAGGATTTCCATCTTTCTTGCGATACTTATGTCTCCTCAGATGTTCTGGCAATACCACGAGGATAGATGCGAAGGACTCTTAAATCTTTACTTGTGTCCACAGTGCGTGAGAAACAAGCACAATATGGATAAGTGTCCTAATGAGATTTGTGGATGGTCTCATGGCTCTAGACTCAATAGTGCATTTTTGGTTTTAGTAGTCGGAGGCTGGAGCAGACGTCACCTTTCAATATCATCTAACTCGAGTGAGAGAGATGATAGGAAATGTATTGACATCTCCGTGAGAATTTAAACTGAGTCCTTTGGAGGGCTCTTGAGTGGGTAGGGAGGGGTTGATACATCCGTATCACGTAGGTCCATGAACTTATCACTTCAATGTTAGCAATCAAGCCAATGGGTGATTCTGACAGTTATATGTATTGACCCAGTTTCTTCTTCTGCCTAAGTTTTAAGGAGGGCTACTAACTTTTCACCCCTTTATCTTAACATTCATTTCATTCTTCAACCCTTCAGTGCATACCGAGACTTTATTACTCGTAACCCCATTGTTGGTTAATTCCAGTACAAGCTCTATTCTCAGTCCGGCCATTCCCTTATTCACACATTACTCCCTTTGTAATTATACCTAGGACTGACTACACTAACTAGTGGATTGTCCCTGGTAGATCTATCCCTCCGGCTCTCTGGCGGGAATCATGGGAACATTAACCAACCTTACCAACCCTTATCACTCCGATAAAGTAAATACAGGGTCGGTCTTTTGGTACTGTTCTCTTCGCCATCATATACCATTCGCTCCCCCTTAATATGTGCATCGATTATTCGAAAAGGTTTAGCACATATGGAGGAGCCTACACTTGAGTTTAAAAGATCACATTTTATATCAGATTTTTCATATTATATCTCAATTTTCTCCCCGAGCAAAAATTCAAATCCGTTTGGGGAAAAAGGGATTTTAGGTCTCAATTGATTTAAGTTAGGAAAATTTGGGAGAAAGTGTGTCAGGTTTATATAATCCGAATGTGAAACATATAGTTACTGAATATACAAGCCTAAGTTACAGTTTTAGTCACTACATAATAATGTACATATTACAACAACGTAGAAAATAGACTACCCCTCATTCGGTTCTCTGCAGTAACCGGTAGTCGCCTTCTCGAATCCGTCCACCAACAAAGCTCTCCAGATTCCGAAAGATACGTCTTGTCTTTAGTCCGTTTCCTGATAGCGAACATGAAGTTCTTGCATCTGTCAACATCCTTTTTTTCCAAAATCTGGGCGTTCACCTGGATGATCCTGTTGATCCAGAAGTCCTTGACTCGATAGTCCAATGCTTCATCAATCTGTTGCAGAGTGCCATCACTGAACTTGTGTATTTCATTGAACCTCATGATCATCTGAACCCTGTATCTATCTCTAAAAATGACTGCCCTTGGAGAGTCAATGGACGTGAAAATCATGCTTAAACTCAAATCCAGTGGCACTCCATGAGGTTTGGTGAGGTTTAGCTGTGTCTGGATAGCTCTTAATTCCCAGTTGGAGTCTTCTACACGTTGTCCAGAATAACCAAGAGTTTCTAGACCATAGTTGACAGCGGTAAGTTAGAAATCTTTTTGTCTTCGGGTGATAGGTGGGTTTTCAAGTGACCTTAAGATTTAACCAGTACAGATCTTCAAAGTCACTAGGGTACATCATATATTTGAAGTCCCTTTCTAGATTATGCTATGATGTATTCTTTTTGAGATCAGCTCGACGAAGACCTATCTTTAATTTTCATGTAGTTGAACCCAAACATTGAAAAGACTTCGATTCGGACAGACACTTAAGATACCACATATGAGTTCCACTGCTCGGCTGTCTCCTTCAGATGAGAATCGATCATGTAGAATCTTTTGTCCTTGGAACCACCAGTGAGCGATACCATAACATACCAGCAATGGTCATACTGCATCCTCTTCAATCCAGAACTGATCAGCACGAGTTGCTCCAAGCCTACATCAGGAAAAAATTCGCCTTCATGCTTTGAGAATGTCAAGGCCGGTCAGCCAACCTTAGTGACCATGATCGTAGATACTCTAGGTCTTTGTTAGAAGAAGAAGTCCGTTGAATGGTTTACATGGCCTTTTTCACCACCCCAGTGTAAGTGGCTTGCTGAACGTTGTACTTGAGGATTCTATCATCCACTTGATCAGTGAGAAAGTGTGTGGCACTCTTCATTAGGAATTGGAATGATTCACGTCAGGATGAAACACTTTAACATTTTTCGAATGCAGGGCCTTCCATGACTTCAGAAGTGTCAGGTGAGTGATTCCCTTGTTGTTTGCAGTACCAAACTATAATTATCGCCTATCCCCGGTTTGGGCAAGCAGAGAGTTTTTACTAGTGGAGGTTATATATTTTACTTCAGAGTAAAGGAGCTTCAGTTATTTGTGGCATAGTCAGATCATGATATTGAAAAAGTCCAAGCAGGATCTGGAGTGGCCGTCTGTCTTCAGTGAGGGTTTCCACCAGCCTGGCCTCAAGTTGATTGTAGGAATATGATCACGTCCTACCTCATCACCACTAGACTATGCTTGATCATCTGCAGTGGTTTCATCATCCATATAGAGGTCATCAGGAATTGTTGTGATTGAGGGCTTGACCCGGGTGTCAGTCGTTGTCCAAGCAGAGTATCACTGAAGCAGCTGTCTGGTGGAGGAAACTTGGAGCCGCGGTGCTTTGTTGACTACTCCCCTGGAGAGTGGATAGATGGAGGAGGAGGAGGAGGAGCTTGAGCAGAATCAGAAGCTCTGGTTATGCAGAATCCCCTGATTGCGCGCCATGACGTGGAGGAGGAGGAGGTGGGTGGTGAGGTGGAGACCCATGCGGAATATTTGGAGAGTCAATGTTTACTTCCTTCTTAGTTTCCTCCTATCCTTATCTACACAAAGTCTTCAATTTCAATCACATGGATGAGTCCTGCAGTGCTTCATATGCCTACTCCGGTGGTTACATGTCCCCCTTGTCATAGTTTTCCTCCAACATGCGTTGGAGCAAAATTTCCTTCATGTCCGATGTAGGGAGATCTTTGAAGCAAGCACAAAGAGGAGCTCTCATCGCATGCTTTACTGATGATATAACCACCTCCTTCACTGATTCATTAATCTTTCGGTTGATTTCCTGTGAATCAATAAACTCCACCGTCTGCTCTCTGATCATTTTGGTTAAGTCCATGTTTTCTAACTTATTTATCCTGCTCCCCTGCTTGTCTAGACGTGTTTCCAAAACTTGATTTTCTTCCACTAGATTAGGGATAAACTCTTTAAGTTCACCCATGCGCTTGATAAGGATAGGATCTGATGGACCTTGTTATGGTTGAGGTGGTAGTGGAAGAGTTGTTGTTGTTGTTGTAGTTGTGGTTGTGGTGGTTGGCAAAGGCCCATGAACATTGGGAGAATCTTGTATAGGCACGGGACCGATCACCGGTGATGTCATAGGGGGGAAGACCGACATGTCTTGCTGAATCGTGACAGATACCATCGATTCAGATTCGGTGTCTGCCGTTGTCTTCTCATTGTCAGCCTCAGACGGTTTCTCATTTAAGAATTGATCACCAAAGCTAAAGTCTTTGGCGAGATGTTGTAGAGAAGACAACGTCCCTGTGGAGCTGACAGGATCTTCTGGTATCACCTGTTCATCAACCGTTACTCAGATTTCTTCCTGTACATCAGGGTATGCCGCAGCTGTGAACCCTTCATCCATATGTTCAGGTCGTGGTTGACTGGAGGGATCAACGATCTCAACATCCGAGTGTTCAAGGTTTGGTCCAGCGAGAACACTAGGAGTTGGTAGCGATTGGGATTCAGCAACATCATCAGGGTTTGGTCCAGCCTGGCCTTCATCTAGCGTACCAGGGTCTGGTCCACTGAAGGCATTTCTTCATCAGACTCAGTGTCACTGCCAGACAATCCAAGCTTGGCATATAAGGAAGTGTAGTCTTCATGACCTTCTTGTTTCGAGATGGAATGTGAGAACGTCCTAAAAATGTATTGGTTCAGTCCGGGCTTCTTCTTCTTTGGAGTCTGAAGGTTGAGGAGAACTTGGGCCGCTTGTTCCTCACCTACTTTCTCTTTCCCCTTTCCTGGCACCTCTGGTAGTGGTTGAAATTTCCCAGTGTCAGTTTCCCTGAATACCACAGGAGGGAGAGGACCCCTTTGAGTTGGGTATGCATCTGTTAAGCTCTCTTGCAAAACCTTTTGTAGTATCGCCTCCTCTGTGTCTTCAAGGCTGGGTTTAGCAGTAGGAACCCCTTCATCAACGAATTCATCTACCAACTGCTTGGAACTCTTAACAGTTCTCTTTTTACCCACTTTCCTGGCCTTAACACGTTTGGCTAGTGGTGGGGCCTCGACGACTCAGAACACTGGTTGCGCCTTCTTCTCCCTGAGTTTGGCAGGTGCTGGTTTTAGGCTTCTTGGATCCGGCTTAGGGTTGGTAGGCTTTGATTGCATGGTTGGTTTTGCTTGTTTTGGTAGCTTGCTGGCTTTGGGTGCAGGAGATTCAGGATCACTAATTCTCACCCACGATGTACCGTTGAAGTCTTTGCATACTTTTTTCCAGATAGGCATCATAGTAGACTGCCTCCTCGATGACATCATTGAAGAGTTCCATATCGGTAGTGTCATCCCAAAGATTCTCGTTTGCTTCCCTTATCACTGTAACTTAGAGATGATCCTAGTACAGGTTCCTCATACAAATGGAGTGGAGACTCGGTCTTGGTCGGAAGTTGTGACCATTGCAGTGAAAGATGATCACCTTTGTGAACCTGATACTTGGATAAGGATAAGAGTTGCTTTCTCTTCCCCAGAGTATGTTTAGCCAACTTCCTTTGTCTTTCTGTGTAGGTGTGGAATGGATTAAAGTAAATCTTCCCACATCCTTTCAGCTTCGATGTGGAGCTTGTGTGACACCACCCCAAAGGATTCGTAGCACTGGGCCTCTTGGCCTTTCATAATCCAGAAGTCCTTTCCCTAAGAACAGATTGAAAATGGTTGTTAGTGCCCTCACTTTAGAACATGTCCATTAGTAGTGACATTAGACAAGTGTATGACTTCATCATTGGATACCCCAACAAATTGACAATCAACAAGAGTATCAGGAGTGGAGAGAAGAAAAGCACAGTTGTTGTCGACGGGTGTATCTGAAAGAGCGTCTCTGAGTGTGTCTTGAGTGAGATCAAACCATTGCTCGTCCAGTTGACACTTATAACTCCCAGCTTTACTGTCAAAACAGATAGTATCCCAGAATTGTTGGATATAGATAGCCGGTATTGTTGATGACGCTGTAAAAGCTCTGAAGAAATTGGTTTGCTTGAGAATGTCCACAGCAATCTTGAAATTGGGTTGGGTTTAGATTTTTTCTTCCTTCCAGATAGCATTTTCCTATTCCCAATTGCACCCATCGAATGCGTGGTACATCTATTCAACTGTGCGACCCAGGTGGTGCCATTGCGGGTGCATGTACCACATCTATTCATTGTAACTGCACAATTACAATCATAGAAAGCGACCATGCAGATAGGAATTGTTAGATGTGAGCAGATGCTCGGAAGTTAATCACGTATGCATAAGATTCAAGAGTAAGAACCCTAAGATCATGTTATAGTGTTAATCAATGAGTTTGGTCAACTCTTGAGTTAACGGAAGTTAACTCATCGACGAGAGGACAAGACACACCGAAATAACCACAAGATTCAATGGCAATTAACAAACCATGCAGGATACAGGCAATGGATAAGACACTCGAATCAAACAATAATCTTCAACAACCATCAAACCAAAACCATGTGAAATTTGAATAATACATACTCAAAACGCAATGAGTCAAAACGCAGTCATACTCAAAACGCAGGCATCAAAACGCAGTCATAATCAAAACGCAACTAAGTCAAGAATCAAAACGCAACAAATCAAAACGCAACTATCAACATGCAACGATTATAATATTCAAAACAAGTCAAAACGCAATCATTTTAGAAAATTTCGAAATAAGGGGTTCAATATTTTAATATTAAAAATTTTCTGCAAATCAAAACGCAACGAGTTGCGTTTTGAACCTTTTTGTATCATATAATCAAA
Organism: Tanacetum coccineum; assembly: GCA_026074375.1. NCBI lineage: Eukaryota > Viridiplantae > Streptophyta > Magnoliopsida > Asterales > Asteraceae > Tanacetum > Tanacetum coccineum. The sequence continues at coordinate 16,810 of BQNB010126003.1, forward strand.
ACGCATACACATATTAATATTAATCCAAATGCATTATGATCTAATCCCCAAAAATGCAAACCAAAACATTTCAACCCCAAACGCAATAAGAATAGGCTCAAAACGCAATCAAGAACCACCTATCAAAACTCAATAAGGAATGTAAACCAAAACGCAATCAAGAAGATTTTATCAAAACGCAACATGAATTTTAACCACGAAAACGCACCTAGGAACTAATTCTCAAAACGCAGTCATTAATTTAACCACAAAAACGCAACCACGAACTAATTCTCAAAACGCAATCAAGCACCAATAGTCAAAACGCAACATGAACACCAATTCAAACTTTACACGAAGAGCACTAGGGGATTCATTTCAGGCAATAACACAGCATCATTAGACTATTCTAATGCTAACCCAATCAAAAAAGATTCAATAACACGCACTAACCACGATTAGGTTGGTGATTTCGTCCGTTTACCCTAAAAACAAAATGATTGAGTTCGATTAAGACCATGATATTCAAGATAAAGCCTATTCACATAGTAATAAACATTAATCGATCGATACCTGATCAAGAACTCACACAAACAATTACTGGAGAAGCAAATCGCAAGTGAATGTGTTTTGAAAATGAGAGAGAGAAAAATGAAAACTTTGACTAGACTTTTTACTTGTTTGACTAGTCAAAACGCAACACTTTTATATCCCTACTTTCAACTTTCAGGTAATGACACAATCGGCCCCTCTTCTTTTTCTTTTGGGTAACTACCAACAATTGGCCGAATTGGCCCCTCTCTTTTCTTAACTTAGCAACTAATGGACTAATTATCTTGGGAAAGCGACACACTTGGTCCTTCACATTTAATAAACCTAGGATGCAAGTAGCAAATAGCACATAAGACCCTAGACATGCATATAATTGACACAATTGGACCTTTTTAAGTTAACACTAGTTTAACTCCCCCTTAAACGAAAAATGCCTGAAAGATGTCATAAATTTGAAAAACCACTCTCCCCCTCAATCAATGACCCGTTTTCTATTTAAAGAGTTGTAGTCCGTTGATTTGAAGTGTCAAATTTTACGAAAAACCTAAGTCCGATTACTTTTCAAAAATCCGCTTGAAACCACCACGTGAGATCCAAATAATTTTCTGAAGAATCATAGACGGAAAATTATGAGGATAAAAGAAGACTTCTCTTCTTAATCAAGAAATAATGCACTGAAGCGTACATTAGATCGAGGGTGCACGGATATGACGTAATCCATGCCCGGGAGAACTTAATCACCCGTTGTTAGGAACAGCCGTCTTTTTGGCGACGAGCTTTCCTTATTTTGAAGACCGGGTTGCAGTCTGAAATAACTGCAAACCATTTAGACATGTTTTGAAAGGTTTAAACTTCCGTTCGAGCTTCATTTAAAGACCCGTGTCATTATTGAACGACATTGCTAGGACCGTAAATGTTATCGATAAACGAAAGACATGTCTTGAAGAAAAACTATTTTTGGAATTTTCTATTTTCTGATTTTTGTATTTTCTTTTTGTATTTTCTTGAAGAAAAACCGTAATGTGATTTAAGTATGTACATATTTACAAAGGATACTTGAAGCCAATCCGTTACACATCCTGAAGACTTTTGAGTGTCTCCGGCTTCATACACTTCATGCCAAGCCTTGGGAGAATGAATTCGAATCGTTCTCTGGGCAGCGCCTTAGTGAATATATCCGCCAGTTGATACTCTGTCCTCACGAAGTACAACTCAACCACTCCTTTTTCCACTTGTTCTCTGATGAAATGATGTCTGATGTCGATGTGTTTAGACCTGGAGTGCTGAACGTTGTTGCAGCAAAGAGCTATGGCACTCTTGTTGTCACAGTACAGAGGGATGCGATTGTAAGCAAAGCCATAATCTGATAATTGAGACCTCATCCATAGGATTTGGGCACAACAACCAGACATCGCGATGTATTCAGCCTCTGTAGACGAGATAGACGTGCTAGTTTGCTTCTTTGATGACCAGCTGACTAACTTATCACCAAGGAACTGAGCACTGCCAGATGTACTTCTGCGAGTGTCCTGACAACCTGCATGATCTGCATCTGCGTATGCTGTTAGTGCCATGGCGGTGTCTTTCGGATACCAAAGACCCATATTGATGGTTCCTTGGAGATACCGAAAGACCCGTTTAACTGCCTCAAGGTGCTTTTTCGTGGGCCTAGATTGATATCTAGCACACATGCACACAACAAATACTAGGTCAGGTCTACTGGCTGTGAGATACATCAGGGACCCAATCATGCTGCGATATTTGGTCTGGTCAACGGGGGTCCCTGAGAGGTCCTCATCTAGTTTTGTTCGCTCCACCATAGGAGTGTCAACAGGGTCACTTTTATGAAGATCAAATTTCTTTAAAATCTCATTTGCATATTTAGATTGATTAATGAAAATGCCTCTAGGATTTTGAGAAATTTGTAAGCCTAAGAAAAATGATATTTGACCCATCATCGACATTTGAAATTTAGAACTCATTTCATTAGAAAAACGGTCATAATCTTTAGGGTCGGTCGAGGCAAATATGAAATCATCAACATATATTTGAACATGCAGAGTGTGTTTGCCTGTTTTCCGAATGAACAAGGTTGGATCGATGACACCCTGAGAGAATCCTTGTGCCAGAAGAAACTTTAACGTCCATTTGATAAACTGTCATGTTTTTGCTGGCGGCATTGGCAATGAATATCCTGATCGCTTCAAGACGAGCAACCGGGGCGAAGGATTCCTGGACATGTTATCAATAGGATTGGCTGGATTCAGGTATGTTGATTTCCCCAGATGATGAAGCTTCAGAGTTATCAACTGGGGCGAACTCATTTACAAAT
>BQNB010126004.1:3702-19672 GCA_026074375.1 Tanacetum coccineum
AGTAATGTCATCAAGCATGTGATCGACATCACATAATTCAATATACACTTGGTTCGTCTTCTGTAAAAATCGCATGAATCAATCATCTAAAGATTATCAACACCATATTTGCACTCAACCTAGAGGTGTTAAAAAAATCGGTTCATGAACCGAACCCCAAAAAAAACCAAAACCGGTTTCCATCAAACTGACCGGTGGTTTCGTAACCGGTTTAAAAAAATCGATCGGACCGGTTTGTCAGTTTTTAGCCGAACCGGTTAAACATTTTCAATATGAAAAACCGATTTTTAACTGAAATCATGTGTCTATAAGTGTATGAAACATGAAGAGATAATGTTCCCTGAATATAATAAATGTTTTGGGAATTATGAAAAAGGTATTAGAGTGCCAATGTGTTAGTATATCTTTATTGTATAGTTGTAAGTAACATCAGGATTTCTGAAAGGTAAAAATAATGTCATTTAGCCGTGGAAAAGATTGTTAATGTCATTTAGCCGTGGAAAAGATTGTCATTTGAGGTATGGCTGTAAACGAACCGAACGAATATGAACGGAGCCTTGTTCATGTTCGTTCATTTAATTTTAGCCGGATAAGCTAGTAACGAGCACGATCGCTTAAACGAACGAATTTTCTTGCTCATGTTCGTTTATTAAGATATATGGTTGTTCATGTTCGTCCATTAAGACACTAAACAAACATAAAAGAACCAACATACACGATCGGACATAAATAAATATAGGGTACAAAATATTGTTTTTTATTAGCGTTGTTTTGTTTAAGTAAAGTAATTTTAATACTATATAACAAAAAGATATGATAGAAACATAAACATATATATGATCATAAACGAACGAATAATCGGACCTTCACGAACATAAATGAACGGACAAGACTTTTGTTCATTTAACTAAGCAAACGTAAAACGTTGTTCATGTTATTTTATGTAATAAATAAACGAACTTAAACGAACTTTTTATCGAACGGTTCATGAAATGTTACGAACTTAAACGTTCAATTCGTTTACAACCCTAATTTGAGGTATTGTTTAAGAGGTTCTTAAAACTTCATTGATTTTGATTGTGGTTATTGGTGGTGCAACACAAAGAAGTGAAGTTGAGTGTTTTGTTAAAGGTGTAAATTTATTGGTAGCTACTGCTGGAAGACTTCTTTATCATCTCCGCAATACAAAAGGGTTTATCTATAAGAAACTTAAGGTATAATATTAAAAAAAAAATTCATATGAATGTCTTCATGACGACTTAAAATGTAAATTATCGTGAGATTCACTTTATTATGGCTAAACCCAAACGATAGTCTCATTTTTCATTGGAGCGACACTACAACATTTCCCTCTATCCCGGGGAAATAAATCACCTTTCCCCGGCGACATGTCCATGGGGATGCTATTCCTCGGTGACATGTCGCCTGGGAAAACTTGTCGGAGAAAGCTCGAAGGGGATTCATTCCCCGACAATTTTCCCCGGCGACAACGAAGGGCCCACACAGTTATCAGTCAACCAAATAATGGCCACGTTGGACATTTTCCACGGCGACATGTCGCCGGGGATAGTGTTATCATTAATAAACTACAAGTAATTACTTAAGTAGTTAATTAATCTAACACTATCATGGCGACATGTCGCCGGGGAATACTATAAATATTCGAAGGGGAATCGTTGTGGCCACGTTGACTAGTCAACAAAGACATATTCCCCGGCGACATGTCGCCGGGGAATACGTTGTAGGTTGTTGACTAGTCAACGTGGACACAACGATTCCCCTGCGAATATTACACACTATCCCTGGCGATTTGTCGCCGGGGATAAGTCTGCAGTTTTTTTTATGTAGCCTGTAATGCAGCCGATTTCCAGATTTTTTTTCGGAAAAAAATATACCAATATATAATCTACCCAAATACATTACAACTTGTACCAAAACACAATACAATATAACTGATCGATGCATTTGATATAATAAAACTAAATACGTCCAAAATCCGAATAAACATAATATAGTCTACAAGACGGGCTTCCTAGTCACAAAACTTTGAATTATCCGCAAGATACATGTTCTAAACGTATGGTTCAACAAATGTTTATATAAGGGTCGCCAATATATACTTCATGAAACAAAATAGCATATACTTACCTATATATAACATCTCCTAACTATCCTCATCCTCGCCGGTGTCCTCATCATCGCCCGGCTCATCATCCCCGCCCCCGCCACTCCCGACCTCATGCTGTGACTGAAGCTGCGTAAGCAGCTCCTGTCGTTACTCCTCACTACCTTCATGATCATGTCCATCTGTTTCTTTAGTTGCTTGTTTGTTCTTTTGAGCTCATCGACATCGGAAGTGTGCATGCATCGAGGCTCGGGCGACATGAGGACGTCCCTGCCCTTTTCCGCCAAAACCCTACCAACACTCAGAATGTGCCCGCGTTGCTTGCCCTGGCGAACAATGGCCATGATCTGATCATCAGTGTAGGGCACACCCGTCAGCGTGTTGGCGCCTAGACCCTGTAGACTCAACATCTCCTCCTATGTAGTGACAAAAACACAAGATAGTTAATATATTAGTCGAATTACTACATTATTTCTCAACAAATCATTAAAGTGCGTGTTTTGAAACAATACTTACATATAGACGTCGCTCTTCGTCCCGCAAGAATACACCGTCAACAGTATGTGTATCGAAGTAGGTCTGGATTAGGGAAACTCTCGAGTCTCGGAGCTCTCCATCTGTACATACACACGTATATAAGATGAAACAAATTAAAAACGATAAATCACAAAACACCAAAGCGTATAATGAGCTATATATATGTAAAATAATTATAATGTTTATTACGTGCCTATCTCGGAGGACAAGTGACCGGGATCCCTGCCGGCATATGACCGTGCTCTTTGCCCGGTTTCAAGCATTTTGAGCACACTGGGCAGCGTTCTTGAGATCAGACCAAAACCAGATCTGCTCATCCCAATCTGCCGCAGAGATTGGAGCTGCAAGAACAGGTTCTGGTAAAACTTTAGCCGATCTTGTACCACGCGGGGTTCTTAACCCAAAAAATCCCTCTTCAAGACGAATTTAGTTCCATTGTAGATCTTGCCAAGATGTTGATCAATGCCTTTCCTGATTTCTGGCTGCATGTGGGGCTGCAAGTCAAACTAGGTCTGCAATCACATATAACAAAGACAGACTTAGAGATATAATTTATATATTCATCTAAATTCTTTTATATAAATAAATAAACGAATTTAGATAAACACGCAATTAAATAAACGTAACACGATAATAAAATAAACATAAAAGGATAATGAAATAACTGACCCTAATCTTTTTGAGGACGCTCGCCTTCCGCTCCGGCGGGATGCTGCGCCAAGAACCAAAGTGCATCAGGAACTCCCTCACGATCTCCCCGAGGAGGTTAGCCCAATGAGCCGAGTGGTCACCGAGAGGCAACATCGTGCCATTATCTTTCCACTAAAACCGGATCGGCTGTGGGCCTAATTTATTCGTGATCTTTCTTAACCCGAGGTTCTGGGTTTCCTTGCGGGTATGCATTCTGCCGGCTTTCCTGCCTCCCAGATGTGGCTTCCGGGTGCCATTGCCTACAAAATCAAGTGAGTGATAACGGCATAAAAATTCAAGGCAATCAAATTTAATATATCAAGTTTATGCTTATATTACAATAATCCATAAATTCTTACCACTACCTCGGCAACCTCCGGCTGACTCATGTGGAGGGGGACGATCATCACCGCCACCGTCACCTCCGTGACCCCTTGCGACATCTGCCGACATCTGTACAAGTACAATTAGAATAACATGTAGAAATTAATGAACAAAATAATAAAAGCATGCACACATTCAAATAAATATACACATTTAAAAAATTTACAAAAATTTCATTCATTCATTCAAATGTCTTTTACAAGTTATAACTAAACATCAATCTTCTTCTTCACTAGAATAAACAACAGCTACACCATCATCATCATCAACATTGACGAGGTCTTCATCATCAGAATCTGCTAAATCATGAGGAAGGACGTATTCATCATCAATAATATCATCGTCTTCATCAACATTAATATAACTGGTGGTGTCGTCAACATCGATTGATGACCATTGATATGTCAAAGCCCGGCAATTTCCAAGTCATTCAAAGTAGTAGTAAGTGCGAGATCAGATGAGTTTGTCGAAATGTATATTACACAGGGATCGTCCTCTACCAACAATGCCAACCCCCCTAGTTCGATTTTTTTTATGATTTACATGTCGGACGACCTTCCAACCGAGTGGTCCGTCTGGCTAAATCTTCAAGAGGTAGAAGCATTGTTTGACTTTGTTTGCAGGAATGTATTGATCATTTTTAAATGACTCACCATTTTCCAAGATTTGTGTTATGTTGTTTCTAATGACTAAATGTTTGACTCGTCCTTTGTTGCTAGTGTCGAACCACTTAACTCGGAACAACACAGTTTTGAACGACATATACGAAAACTCAAGGATTTCTTCAAGCTGACCATAATACATTTCTCCGTCCTCACCAGGCGAACAAATGCTGCTGTTTTGAGTTGTGCGACGTTCATCGCGGCTGTGCACGACAAACCTCACACCGTTGACTATGCAAGAGTTGACTGAGATTGGAGTCGGTGTTGGTCCACAAGCCAAAGCGAATAACTCGCTGCTTGCGCTAACACCTGGGTCTTTGTCTACGTGACGTTGACGGATCTATGAAGAAGATAGGATTAGATAGAGAACACAAAATATGATATCGTTATTTTTACAGTTAAATAAACACAATAAGTTTAAGTTTACCTGCGACCCAAACCAACCAGGGAATTCTTCTTTCATGTCTTTGTTAGGAAATTGACTGAAAAATGTTCATGGTATTAGAATAAGTCGTCGAAAAGACAAGTTTCAAAATAAAAACACGTACCTCTTGAACTTGACCCGGTACGTGTCGATTTCCGGACTGTTGTGAAGTACATACCATATCACTTTCTTTAATTCTTGGTGATCAATAAGAATAACCGACCGTAAACCAATCGATTTACATATTGATCTGAACACCTGAAACTGACACGTTGGAGGAGGGCAATCCACATTACGGCCGGGATGATTAAATTTCGTGGTAACATCCCGAAAATAATGAGAACTGAAAGTCAATGCTTCTTCTACAACATAACCCTCCGCAATCGAACCTTCCAGCTTAGCTTTATTTCATACATAATTTTTTAGCTTCTTCATGAATCTTTCAAATGGATACATCCACCGGGGGTGAATAGGCCCGCCTTTAAGAGCCTCTAGAGGTAAATGGATAACCAAGTGAATCATAATGTCAAAGAAACCAGGAGGATATATGAGCTCGAGATTGCAAAGAATATCGATCACCTTGCTCTGAGCTTTCAATATGTCATCCTCCATCAAAGTTTGAGAGCATATTTGCTTAAAGAATAAACATAGCTCGATTATTAGTTTTGCAACATCTATGGGCAAGTATTGCTGAAGTCCGTAAGGAAGTAAATGTTACATCATTATATGACAGTCATGAGACTTTAGGCCCGTTATATTGGTATCATTATCGGTCACTTTGTGCTTGAAGTTGGATCCGAACCCATCTGGTTGTTTAACTCCTTTGATGAAATGACAAAACTTTTTCTGTCCCCTGGTGTAAAAGAATAAGCAGCATGAGGCTTTGTGCACTTCCTGTTTTTGTTTTGGCTGAGCCACAAGCCACTTCGAGTGCCCAGCCTTTTCAAGTCTTGTCTTGCCTTGGTGGTGTCTTTAGATTTGTCATTCATTAACAAAGTGTTCAAGATACTCTCTAACACATTCTTTTCGATATGCATGACATCTAAATTGTGTTTTAGTGTAAGAAAAGACCAATACTTAAGCTCGTAAAAAATAGACCGTTTAGTCCAGTTTAGCTCGATAAGAACATTACGTTTTATCTTCACACCCCCATACATCGGATGTTTACCCTTCACACGCGTGGGCAATCTAGCAAGTTGAGCCATGATGTCATCCCGGTTAAATTTTCATGGAGGATCTCCGTTTTTGATTTCACCATTGAAATCAAGTGACCTCCTCCATTTATGGGGCTTCTTTAAGAATATTCTGTGGCCAACATAAGCTATTTTTCCTAACACACGCGTAGATGGAGTGTCTTTATTACATGTAGGGCATGCCTTGTAACCTTGGCCACTCCACCCAGATAAAATACTTCAAGCTGGAAAATCATTGATGGTCCATAAAACCATCGCTCTCATATTAAACTTCTGGCCTGTAGCAACGTCTATAGTCTCGACACCTGGCTTTGCCCATAAATCCTTTAGGCCATCAATCAAAGGCCTCAAGTAAACATCAATGTCCTTGCCCGGGGATTTAGGGCCAGGAATTAACAACGTCAGCATGAAAGAACTCTCTTTCATACATAACCACGGAGGCAGATTGTAGTTTGTCCACAGTTTTAAAAATCACCGCACCGGCCACATGCCAGTAAGAACTGACTAAAGTTGCGAACGGGATTGAAACCTCAAACAACCAACCCTAATCGATCATTTCTTGGTTTCTTTTTTGCAAAATCCGGATACTTGGTGTCAAAATTCTTCCATGCACTACCATCAACCGGGTGTTGCATCTTACCAGGCTCCGTAAACACTTCCAGTAGCATGCTAAGATCATTTCCTTTGCAGTGTAACTAGACTTGTACAAACGTTTGATCTAGGAATATCGAAAGTAATGCAACACCTTCTTATAACTTTATTCCTCCCCGGTGTGTTACTGTCTTTCCATCTACTCGTGTTACACACCAGACAGAACTGCTTATCTTTGTGATCTTCGCCCCGAAATAAGAAGCAATCGTTTACACAAGCATGTATCGACTCGTACCCTAACCCGATCATTTTAAATGTCTTCTTTATTGCATAGTATGACGGTGGGAGCTTGTATCCTTTAGTGGTGGGAAATACATTTTGGAAAAACTCTAGCATTTCATTGAATATAGAATCAGTCAATTTACCTTTAACCTTAAAATAGGTAAACTTTGCCATAAAGTCTAATCGAGTCACATAGTCACAACCCGGGTACAGCTCCTCGTTGGCACTCGCATATAACTCTTCAAACTCGCTACGTATAGCTTGAGTCGGTTCTTTACTTGTCTCACCGATATCTCCTTGAGTTGGCTCATTTTGTTCTTTATTCAGAGGAATGTAGCTAAGATCATTAAGGCACGTTGTCATGTCACTCCTCATATGAGGTTGTGTTGTGTTATGTATTACTGGCGAAAGAACATTCGGTTCACCGTGATTAGTCCATGTTTTATAACTTGGGTCACACCTATTATTCGTAATGTGGCATGGAAGCTCGGGGATGGAAACCCAAGATACATTACGACAAGACTTGCATGGACAATTTACATTTCCAAAACTATTCACTAACGACTTGCAATGCTCGACGAATTTTGTAAGACCGGTAAAAAATGCTTTTTCATGACGCCCTAAACAGATCCAACTCTTATCAATTACCAAAACTGTGTTTCAATGATACAATTAGTTATTATATGCACTTAATTAAACACATTCAAACGAGGAATACGAGATTTTTTGTTCACCTAGTGCAACTATGGAAGGCAATCCTAACCCACTCTTTGAATGATTCGTCTCATATATGAATGCGTATAATCGATTTACTATTTGAGAAAATTTCGACAGCATTTCCCCTCAACTCATCAAATATGTGTTTAAAGACATATTCGTAGGAGTAAAGGAGAAACATTGTCGAAATCATCTTAAATAGTAAACGAGTTATACGCATTCATAACCTAATTGAGACAAAACATTCAAAAAACAGTCCCAAACAGGGGACTTTCCGAAATTAATTTCTAATAAATTAATTCTGGACAGTTTTTCTATAGGATGATTAAATTCAGATGGGGATTTTCCAAAATTAATCACTAAAATCCTAAAACGTTCCTAAAGGGTTCAATAAAACAGTTACCAAACGCATATCTAAACGCGAATAACCAAAATAAGCTGTTTATTAACATATAACAAACGCATCACATATTAATATTTCAAACTAATATTTGATACAAATTCACATATCATGTTTTACAGGAATTATACAATAACATTTCAAGAATAAGATATTAACAAAAACCAAATGCATCACGGCTTATACCAACTTTTATCAAACTAATATTTCCACGCAATTCAAATATTAATAACTATAAACGTTCCTCGAAGACCTGTCCCCGGGGATGCCAAACACTGCCCAAAATAAAACAAAATACCTCGGCAGCTTATTTTGGCTTATGTCTCGGCAGCTTATTTTGGCTTAAGTCTTGGCTTATCTCTTGGCTGAAAAAACACCAACAAAATAAAAAATAAGCTTATCCACTGCTTATTTAATTGCTTATTTACAAAATTTAATAAATAACAAAAATCAAACCCGTCCGGTTGTGGACTTCGGCTGCTACTTTAGAGGGTTAGAAAAAAGGAAGAAAAAAAAATCATCAATAGAGGGTTAATAAAATAAAAAAAGAAATCTCATTTAGAGGGAGAAGGATGGGCTTATTATTTTAGCTTAATTAAATAAATAATGCGCGTGGCAAGGTGAACGTTGAGAAGTGGTGGATTCTGTGGTGGTGGTGGTGGTAAGTGGCGTGGAGATGGTGGTGGATTCTGTGGTGGTGGTGAGTGGCGTGAAGTGGTGGTGGTGGTGGTTTTCTCAATCGTCGACTGCTACCAAAAGAGATGATATAAGTTTTTTTTGGAGTGTTGAGATACACAGATATGCTTTTAACCCTTTTAATCCCTAACGAATTTCCCCGGCGACATATCGCCGGGGAAAACTATCACATTTTGTCGTTTAGCAAAAAAGGTGCGTTAATGAAAATTTTAGTGGGAATAATCCCCGGCGACATGTCGCTGGGGAATGTTTTCATAAAATTTTTTAACCAGTTTCTTAATTATGTAATTATTTGTTTATAATTTTATAATTATTTTTTTAGAAAATATATAATTATTATTTATATATTTATTTTCTTTAAAAAATATGATTATATAAATATTAATAAAAAAGCATTTCGGTTTCTCGGTTCGTTCCGGTCGGGTCGGTCCCTGATTTCGGTTTTTGTTTCAGGTCGATTCTGTATATAATTATTTTTTTAGAAAATATATAATTATTATTTATATATTTATTTTCTTTAAAAAATATGATTATATAAATATTAATAAAAAAGCATTCCGGTTTCTCGGTTCGTTTTGGTCGGGTCGGTTCGTTCCGGTCGGTTCGTATATAATTATTTTTTTAGAAAATATATAATTATTATTTATATATTTATTTTCTTTAAAAAATATGATTATATATATATTAATAAAAACGCATTCCGGTTTCTCGGTTCACCGGATGAGTCAAGATGTTATCGTTGTACATTAGATGTTCAACGGATGAGTCGAGATGTTATCGTTGTACATTAGATGTTCAACGGATGAGTCGAGATGCTATCGTTGTACATTAGATGTTCAACGGATGAGTCGATATGCTATTGTTGTACATTAGATGTTCAACGGATGAGTCGATATGTTATCGTTGTACATTAGATGTTCAACGGATGAGTCGATATGTTATCGTTGTACATTAGATGTTGTAACACCCCTATTTTGATACATATAGCAGCGGAAGCTAATCTGGGGTATTACTTCATAGTACAACAGTCATAATCATAGAAAACGACTCATAAAGAGACGTTTTTGGAAAAAGTTGTTATCATTCATTTATTCATCAGAGTTTTTATAAAAGAGAGGTCCCAAAATCTACAGGAAAATATAAAGTCGAATGATAACAGTTTAGCCATCTTCAGTCCATGCCACTCCGTGTCATAGGTTGCTCAATTACCTAAGATAAACATGCTAAAAAAGTCAACACAAAGGCTGAGTAAAATTCATAGGTTTATGATAAATAGTGTGAATACAAGTCATCAAGGATAGTGGGTTACGTTGTTATACACCCAAAAATAGTGATAATTGCAATGAGTACAATTATTATAGAAAACAATATCAATAGTGTATTATTGCGTCTAAGCTCATGGCACACAAACTTACTTGTGTATATATCAATAATGATATATATAATGATAATGTCCCCCGATGTAGGTAATTGCCATATACCTATGAGATTCAAATATAGTGCGTTTGGTTACCTATCCGGCTAACACAAACGGGATTCGTCAATCCCGATAGATCTATCCACAATATTCGCGTTCACTCGCAAGTGATATTAACGGTTCATGATAGTGGGGTCTTAATTGCAAAAGTAGGTACTTAGGCAATAATATATCAGGATAGCATACAATTGGAAAAACACTTGTATTCATGGTTTATAGCATGTATCCCCTTCGTGGGTTTATAAAACATTCAAAAGATAGAAATGTAAGGCTATGAACTCTCCTTAACAGGGAAAATCTTATTGATGGCAAAAGTATATCAAGTGAAAGTAATGGCTTTGTAATGCAACCTGGTGTAATATGTCAAGTCTTAGTGTGATGGTTTATGATTCAAAACTTCATAAAGTTTAACGTATTATTTTGATTTATTAATTTATGGAATATTGTATCACTATTCGGGCTATCATAATTCAGAGGTCATGTAGTAAACGTTTGAGGAGCTAGGGCACTTTAAATCGTAAACCCAACAAATTCATCAAAACGTATACTCAAATGAAAACCCCTCACATGAAATTCCCTAGTAGCGTGATACGATAATATTATAAGTTTCTTCAAAAGTTAGTCGATGATAAATTACATAAAATATATAACGTAATTGATTTATAATGCGTCGATCATTGATTAATACTGAAAAATGTGTCGGGTTTTAACAAAATCGAGTCTTATAATATTTATATATATTTTTATAATTTGTATAAATATATTATATTTCATATTTTTAAGAATACAAAAATAGCAATATATACCCTTGGTTTTTAGACTTTTACAAGTTTAGTCCTTTAAGTATATATATATCAAAATTTTAACTTTAGAATTTGACAAAATAACCCCTTATAGTTATAACTTTAGGAAAATGACATTTTCAGCCCCTTTAGTTATAAATTTTAGAAAGTTACGATATATACCTCTATGCATGAAAACTTTTGCAAAACAAGTCCAAAAAGCCATGCAAGGTTATTTTAAGATTCCAAATGATATTTGCAGGTTATAGCTTATTAGAATAAGCTAAAATAAGATGTTTTAACGTAACAAAAGTTTAAAAAAAGGATTCGTTAGCTAGAAAATCAAAACGGGTCATTTTTAGGGTTTTAATCACAAACGCATGGGTTTGAGAATTCAAGGATTCAAACAAGAGTTCATATATGATATTAAGAGTATTATGAACATTATAATGCAGATTATAAGCTTATTTAACAAGATCTTAGGCTTACTTGAGCTAGAATGGGTCGAAATGAGGTTTTCGAGTTTGTACGCCTAGTAACGACTTCAAGGCTTCATTTTTCTTGCTTCTTGGCTTCTATTATGAGCTTAGGGACTTCTCTTGATCTTCTATTGCTACTATGTAAGTGTTAGAATTCCATTTGAGGGTAAGAGAGGAGATGTGTGGGATGAATTGAAATGGGATGTTGGTTCGTGTATTTATAGGGTAAAATTACCCTTGGTGGCCAAGAAAACTTGGAGATTAAGGTTAGGATCTGTAGTAGGATGACTAATGAAGGCTTAGGATGAGTGTTCAAGGCTAGGATAGTAGCTAGGAAGTGTTGGAAGGTTTTTAGGGGTGTTTGTGGCCACGACAAGAAGAAGGAAGACAAGTAAGTGACAAGGCCTCCTTGGTGACCAAGTATTAAGTTTAAGGTGCTTGTAAGCTGCTTAGGGCTGAAGTATCTTAGTCATAGAGGTGTTAGGATGGGTGCTTGGGTTTAAAATGGGTCAAAATGGAGGGAAAATGTATATCGGGTTCATTTAGGGCTCGTTTAGGGTTTTTAAGGTTTAACTTCAAGATAGGGTTAGGACTTAGGATAGATTAAGGTCTAGGATTAGTGTTAAGATTATGGTTTAGTGTTTAGGATTATGGTTTAGTGTTTAGGATTAGGGTTTAAGGCTTAGTTTTAAGTTTTAGGGTTTAATTTTAAGGTTAAAGTGAAATTAGGGTTTTAGGGTTTCATTTTAGGGTTTAGGGGTTTTTAAGGCATGTATTAGGGCTTAGGGTTAGAGTAATTAGGTTTTACATGTTGTACATTAAGTGTAGTACCTTGTACTAAAGAGGTGGTACAAAATATAGAATGAAAACGGTGGTAAAACGGCTATTTTGAATGTCATGCTTAATGACTTGTATATTAAGCTTTTAAGGACTTGTACATTAATTTGGAGGGAGTTTATATTTCAAATGTTATGCTATGATACTTGTACACATGCTTTAAATACTTGTACATTCATTTTATATGTATACATTACATATATTTAGGGTTTTGGTATAAACGTTTAACGTTTAATGCTTGTTTTGAAATAACGTTGCGAATGGTATATTAAATGGATAATGTACTCAGTAATAATGATGTTAAGATATATAATTGACATATTAGGATGTTTATATGATATAAACATAGATATATAGATGGCATAAGTAGGTTGTGTAAACTTGTTTAGTTTGCTATGCAAACAATGTTACATAATAGAATGTAATAAAGCAAAAAATCTCCCCATACAAATGTGATCATAATAAAATAGGTTGATTTTGCATTGATGAAAATTTCAGGTTGTTATAGTCCCCTATCCTTACATAAATCTCATCCCGAGATTCAGTTGAATGCCGAAGTGATGTCAAGGAATGATTATGAATTGTAAGAGAGTTGCTAATCATGTTAGATACAGATTTGGAAATGAACAGATGATGACTAGAGACTTAATTATATAAAGGTAATAATGATAATGATTAAATGAAGAAAAGGAATTATTTGTACAAAAGGATTGAAAGAAAATTGTTTGTACGAATGCCATACTTAAGCCCACTTATTTATAATTTTTCATTTACAAACAGAGGCGTCCCAATCCTTGTAACTAAGAATTTATTAATTTATAGTTCGGTGATTTATAATTTCCTTATTCAAATGAAGAAGCGTCCTAATTCATTTCAATAAGATTATAAATTATCTTATTTAAGCATAAAACATGATATCAAAACGGTGTTAAGTAGAAGATGTTTCCTTGGTGGTATGATTTTCCAAAATCATGTGAAGAATAATGAGACATTAGTCAATTGCGTTCATAAATGTAGATGTCCTATATCGACATGTTATGAGGTGAAAACTTTTGTTTTCATATTCCAATTAACTGACATTATTTAATGTGGTGGGTTCCATGATGACCTATGTGTTTTAAAAGTACAAGACGAGTCTTAAGAATTGGCATACTTTTGTGGGTGTAGTAGGAGATGCCCAATTTTTAATTGCTTTAATCTTGGCGGAATTAATGTGAATTCCTTGACTATCAATTATGTGCCCAAGAAATTGCACGATTCTGATCCAAAAATCACATTTGGAGAACTTGGCATATAATTTCTCGGTTTTGAGTGATTCCAATATTATTCTTAGATGTTCTGCATATTCTTCTTTGTTATGAGAGTAGATAAGAATATCATCAATGAACATTATTATGAATTTGTTCAAGTCTGGTTTACACACCTTATTCATAAGATCCATGAATACGGTAGGTGCGTTAGTTAAACTAAATGGCATTACTTGAAATTCATAGTGTTCGTATCTTGTTCTAAAAGAAGTCTTAGGAATATCTTTATCCCTTACTCTCAGTTGATGATAACTAGATCTTAAGTTGATTTTTGAGTAAACGCTTGAACCTTGAAGTTGATCAAATAAGTCATCGATTTTGGGTAATGGGTAACGATTCTTTACAGTAAGTTTATTCAACTCCCGGTAATTGATACACATTTTGAAAGATAAGAAGAAAGACGGATCTCCTGGACATATACCTTTTGATTTTTAGACAGGATATGAGATTTTAGTCGGGTTTTGCTTTGGTCACCTCGAATGATCAAAGTTTCACCGTTGATAGGAATGTGGATGACTTTCTTGTCGCAGAGAATTTTGGCATGATACTTGGATAACCAATCCATACCAATGACGATGTCGAAATTACCAAGTTTAATTGGTATAAGATTAATTTTGAAAGGTTGGTTTTACAAAATCAGGGGGCAACCCTGGATAACGGTATTATGAAATAGTGAGGTATAAAACAGAATTATATTATATCATGAACAACCTGCCTTTATACTTTACATAGTCAAGATTTGACAAGTGTTTTTATTTATACCACGCATCCTGTGGTTAGGTTCTAAAAACTATAACTAGGATCTAATCTAGTAGTCTGAGGGTCCTTCGTTTCTGAAGTTCCTGGTCTGATGGCCCACTTTGTTACAAGTCTAACATTTGACAGTACAAGGTCATGTGTGATGTAGAGTGCATCTCTTGCACAAAGGAAGGTTTCCATGGTACCTTTTGTTGGCAGTATAAGTCATGAAGGTTTCTTGTATCCTATTCTGCTGTTGGTGGTGATCATTGCTAGGATTGTTGTTACGGTAGTTGTTGTTGTTGCAGTTGGTGGTGTTCCTTCTATCCTCAAACTTTCGTTTATGGTTATTGGTTTCTTGTACAGAATTGTGTTTCATTACCTGCTCTATTAACTTCTGGGTTATGGTAATGGCTTCTTCCATTTTTTAATCTTAGTTTGGGGACAATACTTCTTTATTAAGAGTCTTTTAAATTCAGACCAGGTGATCTTATAGGCTTCTTTTATTCCAATAGGCTGGGCAAATGAATTCCACCAAAATAAAGCTTCCTCATTGAGTGTATTAATAGAGAATTTCACTTTGTTCTTCTCGGCACAATTGCTATGAGAAAATATTGATTCAGTCCGTTTAAACCAGCGAATGAGACCAATAGTTCCTTCCGTACCATTGAAGTAGAAAGGTTGGCAACTCATAAACTTCTCATAAGTGCACTTCCTTGCTACAGGAGTTTTTCTTGGCCCAGAGTTCCTATTGGGATTGTTAGTACTTGCCATCATTGTAGCTTGTGCTTCCAGAGCTATGGCAACACTGTCAGCAACTAGTTTCCTAGTGGCAGCATGAGTCATGTCTAATGCTTCAGATGTTGATATCCTTTTGGGAGGCATCTATCAACATAAGATAACATGGAATAAGAATGATATCACAAGTCGTTGTCAAAATTTTCATGCATAGTGGTATTGAAATTATTTGACATGTTGTATGGATTCTTATTTTGATACAAGTTCTAACAAAATAATACACATCCTTTGATATTACATTGCAAGATATAATGGTAAATTTTAGAATTTAATATTTTCAGAGATGAAACATTCAAACAAGCATTTGACTTATTAGATTCCTTGGGGACTGTTTTACTTCCCAATGGTCGTGGTATGATTCATAATGAGTTATCTAACTCTGTAAAGATAGACTCATTGAAGAAATAATCTGATGGTGGTGTAGTTGACCTAATTGATGATGAAGACGAAGATAACGAGAAATGACATATATGATATTGAAATGGTAAGGTAAAATGGAATTACAACTTTGTTTATAGATAACTTATCTTACATATCTTATATATCCCAAAGTCTAACAGGTGTTGATACTTATACTACGTGTCCTTAGATAAAAAGCGATAAAGATAAGGTTTCGATCTAGTAGTCTTGGAGTTTACGAAGTGTGTTCCATAAGATTCTTCATATCCTCAAGGGTTATTTCTAAATCAGAAATCCTAAAGCGAACAAAAGAAATCTTGTCTCTCTGTCCCATATGCTTCTTCTGTAGTGGGCTTCCTTAAGTTTGGTTTTCACTTTATCAAAATACCTTGGCATGATTATCCAATCATTAACAAATCTTTCTTTTATTTTCTGAATATAGTGAAAAGAGG
>BQNB010126005.1:0-10319 GCA_026074375.1 Tanacetum coccineum
AAAATCCGAGAGAGTTAAATCAATCGACTTGCATCCTACTGAACCATGGTAAAGACTTTTACTCTTAGTTTCCAACATTTTCGCTATTAAAATTGTAACCGATTTTGATATAAGTTCTAACATTTTGTAAAGGGTCTTGATTGGCTTGTATTCGGGGAATGTTAATATCTGGAATTACCACACTCAAGTAAGTTCTAATCCAACATTCCAGTAGTACGTTCTTACTTTTTTTTTGAAAAAATATATACGAACTTATAAGTGTCATGTTCTAACCAGGTAACTGAGAAGTCTTTTGAAATCGCCAAATCACCTGGTATGTGATGTTTTTATACGGTAGTCGTTAGTACATGTAATTAACCATGTAAAGATTTCTATATGTGCAATCTGTTTTATGTCGATTTGTATTATATGTTTTATAGTTCGGGCTGCGAAGTTTATTGCAAACAAGGAATGGATTGTTTGTGGAGCCGATGATGGCTTTATTCGTGTGTACAACTACAAAACTTTGGAAAGTGTTGCAGAACTGAAGGCACACACGGACTTCGTTAGGTCTTTCGCCGTGCATCCATCTCTTCCATATGTACTATCTGCGTCCGATGACAAAACTATAAAGTTATGGGATTGGGAAAACGACTGGGAATGCAGCAAGACGTTTGAAGGACACGAACATTATGTCATGCAAGTAGCATTTAATCCAAGGGACACCAACGCGTTTGCAAGTGTATCACTCGATTCTACCATCAAGGTACTACTTTAGACAACCCTACGACGATATTGCATATTTGCATACATACATACATGTAACCAAAGACAAACATGACTCTAAACCTTGTATGTGTTTGTCTTTTAAGTTTTGGGACCTTGGATCTTTGGTTCCACGTTTGTCAATCAACGCTCATGAGAAAGGCTTGAACGGTGTTGAATTTTGTGACACAGAAGAAAAACTGTACTTCGTCACAGGGTCCGACGATTATACTGCTAAGGTATGTCTAAATATCATCGACTTTTAATAAATGTTGTTTGCTCATACATATAGAAAAAACAAAAAACAAAACTAACTTTTTATGACATTAGGTTTGGGACTATGATACTACGACTTGTCTTCAAACACTTGAAGGCCACACAAATAATGTTACATCAATCCAATATGTTAAGTCTGATGTGAGTTTTATCATTACGGGATCCGAGAACAAAAACTTTTTCATTTGGAACCGCGAAGACACACAAACAATTACCATGTGTTTTACCTCTGAACATGGTCGTTGTTTTTGGACCATCGTTTGTTTATTAAGACTCCGTCCGAGTAAGTCCCTCTAATTTATTTCAACGACATTGCTCGTATGATTAACTTGATTCAAAAGCTAAAAGCTAACAATCATTGTTATGTAAACAGGATCATCCTTGGCTGTGACGAAGGAAAAAAAAAAACTCGAATGTCAAGTCCATCGTCTACTCAACCCTTGAGCATGTCGACCGGATCTGTTATAATGATAGCGAATATCATGTATGGGCACATATAAATGATCGAAAAAAATGGTTTGTGTTTGTTTGAAGTAATTTTTTTTACTATATGTAATGTATCATATTTCTGTGTTGGTGTTTATGAATTTGTAAACGTTAGATGAAACTATATATGAAATACAATAAAAGGGAGCCCCCGATATAATATATGAGTTTCGAGCCATTTCACCAATCATGGACGCATGGTTAAACATTCATATTTTGTACACCATCAAGACCTCGATCACACAGCATCTTTTTATGATTGTTTCTGCATGACCACAGTGTTTAGTGTGTCAATCGAACAATCGGATTATTTAGAAGAGCAAAACGACACAAAATAGGACATTCCTAAGTTATTTTACTTGTGAAAATCGACTAAACTTTTCGAGAACTAGCTAAGTGACAAAGCGTTAATTGGAGACATGGGGTACAATTGCGTTCTTAAAAGATAGTTGGAAAAGTTCGGGGATCCAAATATATGTATTGGCTAACTTTGTAAAAGCTAAACTAGGTTTGGACTAAAAGCTATGATATACGTAGTAACATAAGTATTCAACAATATACTAATTTGCGTGAAACAGTGCGTCAAACAGTGTGATAACAAAGTATGCCTAAAATCTGGCCCATGGTAAAAAAATTAAAATTTACCGGCCCAAAATGAAAAAAAAAACTTTACAAAACGGACTCTCGACTTTTAACTATTTACGATTTTTTTATACAATAAACTTTATTTATCAAATATATGACACAAATCTACTGATTCATTCAGATAAAAAAAATATCTGCGGAAAGATCTTCGAATTGCGATCAAAACGAGCCCAATATTGCAATGCTTGAAGTTTAATATAAATTAGAAAAAAACTCACAAACCGTATCCTCAACTTTTAATTATTTACGACTTTTTTTATATAATAAACATTATTTGTCACATATATACCGCATATCCACCGATTCATTCAAATCAAAAAATACACGCGGAAAGATCTTCGAATCGCGAACAACACGAGCCCAATATTGCAATGCTTCTGACATACGATAATTCACGGTATTCAATACACAAAAAACCCTTTGAAAATAGAAAACATGCTATGAGAACACCTCTTAGTTATGAAAAGAAAAGAAAAAACCCCTTGAGTATAAAAATTATCATAAATCAACTCCTAAGTTACAAAATAGCGCCGCCGCAACGCGCGGGTTGTTTTCCATCTCGTTTGTACTAATATAAAAAATACTTATTATTCCATAACTAGATCTATCGTTTAACTAATTATGATTTTAACTTAATTATGATTATTTATAAGGTTAATGGCATATAATTATAACGTATTTTCTCATTTGTTCACTTATCAGATATAAACCCTAAAAAGTATCACAATTCTCATCAAACTTTGTTTGGTATGGGTTAATATAAGCAAATACCCGTTTTTTATCTCTAAATCCACGTCAACTAACAAATGCACATGTCATGTCATAAATTTGTATCGTTATGATCCACATCAGATTTGTTATATGTATCATAAGTGAACATTTGAGAAAGTTTGATGGGTATTTTAAAACATTTGAAAAAAGTTTGATGTGTATTTTGAAACACCTAACTTCATGTAATTAACTTAAAATAAATAAATAAATAAATCAACTTATTCAATTTAACCGGCGTAGCGAGTTGTCTGTATAAGACACGTAAGCATTACGTATGATAACAAACCAAAATTTGATAGATATTGTGGTACTTTTTTTGGTTATATCTGATAAGTGAATAAATAGAAAATTATGTTGCTATTACATGTCATTAACCCATGTTTATAATAAGTATGATACTTATTATAAAAAGTTAATAATTACGCCTTTATGTAAAAAAAAATAAGATTTTGTTACCCGCGCTCCGCTGCGGAGCGGTTTGTATATCCTTATCTGCTACAACAATTTGACGGAGATGTTCGATTGTAGTCATAAGCTAAGAGTTATACAGATAACTGTGTCGATGGTAACAAAATCTTTGCATATGCATTTACCAAAGACCATCGTCTAAATTTAAGCACAACTTAAACAATCATAAACATCCATTTTTAAGGTGGTGTTTGGGATAGCTTATTTTTTATAGGTGGTGTTTGGGATAGCTTATTTTTTATGCTTTTCTGTCACGTCCTTGTAATTACATTTTAAGCATTAACGTTTTTTGTAAATATGAGGAGTTAATACACCAACCAAAAACAAAATGAGAAGCATTCTTGGATACGCATATGTAATGAAATTGTATTAATAGGTTTTATTGTCTTAAATAACCTGGGGATAGAAAAAAAGGGTGTCATACAGGGCTTTACCGGAATAGACAATTATGTAACCACAAACACAAAATCTGATGAAAACGGTTTTTTGAAAATCATCGGCTCTAGTCATATATCTAAACAAACTTTTAATCATGACCACACCAAAAGCCTGTTGGCAGCTAACTTTTTTAATGTATCATTATTTACAAACAAATTCAATACATAAAAAGCATAGGCTAGAATAAATGTTAGGGTAAAAGCCATAAATACTCTACATACTTACAATTATAACTCATTATACTCTACTAATTCTTAAATAAGTCATTTAACCGTATGCCACGTCAGCATTTTTACCGGATACTTGTACCTTTTATAGGGTTAACCGGTAACTCGTAGTCAAACCATTTTTTCCTTTGACTTTTTTCGAAAAAATATTTAAAAAAATATATATATAAAAAAATATTTTAAAAAAAATATTCGAAAAGAATATTTTAAAAAAATATTCGAAAAAAATATTTCTACTTCGAAAAATTTTATATAAGTTTTATACTTCGAAGTATATTTTTTTCGAAGTATAAATACTTCGAAAAAAAAATTTTAAAATTTTTATAAAATAAAATTTTATACTTCGAAATAAAAAATTTATACTTCGAAAATTTATTTTTATTTCGAAAAAAAATTTATACTTCGAATTTTTTTTTATTTCGAAGTATAAAAAAAAGAAGTATATATTTTTTTATTTAGAAGTATAAAATTTTTCGAAGTTTATAAAATTTTATAAAAAAATTTCGAAGTATAAAAAAAATTTTAAATTTTTTTTATTTCGAAGTATAAATTTTTTTTTTTTATAAAAAGTTTAAAAATTTTTATAAAAAAAAGAATTTTTAGTGAGTTGGGTGAGGGTGTGGTTTATTTTTTTTTTTTTTGTCAAAAATACAAAAAAAGGGTTTATTTATTTTTTAGGGTAAAAGCCATAAATACCTTATGTACTCACATTTATAACTCATTATACTCCATTATGAAATAGTGACATGGCAAGGTAACCGGTTATTGCGGGTTTCATAGTGTATAATGAGTTGTTTACGAATTCGTAGAGTATAATGAGTTAAACACGCGAGTACATGGAGTATTTATGTTTTTGGCTTTTTTTTTTTAAACAAAAACCCATTTTATCTAATATAACGTACTTGTTCTCCTAAAATGAAATATTATGATATGAGAAATGACTAAAAAAGGTAATTATAACACAGTTTTTGACGATCTACAACGTTTCCGTCACATAGATTTTACCTTGTCACATGTAAATATTGTACGTTTGTTATTGGTCAACGCATAGTCAAAATGAACAAGGTAATGTACCCTTGGGGTTGGAGCCTGGTGGTGTGGTCTGGCAAGAAGGTGAGGCTGTAATTGAGCATTGTAACAGATACAGAATGAGTATTGTCTACTCGGTTTACCTAACATAAATCCTGAAACTTCTTGAGTTCGGTCTCAGATAGGACTTCCTTTCGAAATATTGGTAAGTCTTAGTCAATTTGTATTACTACACTATCGTAACATATGATTAGATTTCTAACTATCTTTTTGTTTGATTTTATATTACAAGGTGTGAAGCGTCCAATAATATAAAAAAAAAAGATAGTTAAAAATCTAATCATATGTTACGATAGTGTAGTAATACAAATTGACTAAGACTTACCAAGATTTCGAAAGGAAGCCTAGAGTTTCGGGCTTTAAAGTTGGTGATACCGAGTAGACGTTTTATGTTGTGGATAATTCATGCGGTATCTATTACAAGCTCATTACAGCTTCTCGTTGTCGCGGGTTCGCTACCTCTTTTCAGACCACACCACCAGGCTCCAACCCCGAGGCTACGCCAGCGCCTTCCCCTTGTTCCCCGTCTTCTTCTTCTAAAAAAGCACCAAACATGTTAGTATGGTAGTATTGAGTGTACCCTTGAGCACGAAATGGTCCACATGTAAGAATTTCAGGGTTCCAGTCCAAAGCAAACATTGTTATTTAAGTTTAGTTGTGGAAAGAAGGAAGGAACTGTTGTGAAAAGAATGCGTATAGAATGAATAATATTTATAGAGGGAATCAAGCTAAGGTGACTGAGGGTATAAAAGTCAA
This sequence comes from Tanacetum coccineum, assembly GCA_026074375.1. NCBI lineage: Eukaryota > Viridiplantae > Streptophyta > Magnoliopsida > Asterales > Asteraceae > Tanacetum > Tanacetum coccineum. Next base: position 5,901 of record BQNB010126005.1, read on the forward strand.
ATCACGTGTTGTCAAAGCTTTGAGGGTAATAAAATACCAGACATTATTACTATTAACTATTACTACATTTAGCAGTACAACTATGCACATTATTCTGCAGAATCACGTTTTCTTCTGAAGCATGCTGTATTTGATGATTTTACAAATATTTTGTTGCATTAAAATGGTGTACTAAAAGTAATGACTATTTGAGTTGTTGCAAAGAAGAAGATAACACTTGTATTTGCTATTTGTTTTTTCTTGCTTTTTATTTTTGGCATCCTTTAAATGAAGTACAACTAGCTAGTTTTGTTTTTCCAGACTCATTTCCATGCAAGGTGTACTTTCATTAAGCACTATGTATTTCATAGTCCCTTTGATGTTTGAATTTGAACTCATATTGACCATGGACGTTAAAGTACTTGATGGTTTTAGCTTCACGAGATATATTTAAGGGTAAATGCTATACAATACCAACGTACTTTCTAAAATTTACCGTAATGAACAATTTACTTTTTTATTATCGATACCACCAACTTACATTCAAATTTTGTTTCAACTTGAACAAAACGTTTGTACCGTTAGTTATTATGTTGGCAACGTTAGTACCATTTAGCTAGAAAGATCGCTTGATCGTTTTAGTTTATGTTCTTCTCTCTTTGAATGTGTATAAAAAAATTTCGGAATTATTCTTATATAAATGTATATTAAATTTTTTCGAAAAAAAATGTGGTAAATAATTTTCGAAAAAGAATTCGAGACAAAAAATTTTCGAAAATTTTTTATGTGTATAAAAAAATTTTCGAATTTTTTTTTATAAAAAATTTTCTAAAAAATTGTGAAATTTTTGAAAAAATTTTCGAACTTCTTTTTTTTCGAAATTTTATTGTGGTTTTCGAATTTTTTTTATAAAAATGTATATAAAAATTTTCGAAAAATGTGTGAAAATTTTAGAAAAATTCGAAACATAAAAAATTTCGAATCAGAAATTTTTTTTATAAAATATGTATATAAATTTTTTCGAAATTAATGTGTGAAAAAAAATTTTTCGACATAAAATTCGCATTCATAGTATTTTGCTAGAGGACATTATTGTTTATTGATTAAACCTTCATGAATTCATTTTGAAGCAAAATTTACAATATTTGAAAATTCACCCACCCAGTTGAACCTTGCTTTATTGTGGATTAGGACCAAACATGAACCATAAGGAACTTTAGTGTGAGGATCCCGTGAGGAGGGAGGAAATAGATTATCAGTTTCACATACTTAGGCACAAGGATCCCCAAAGGAAACATACGCAGCTGGCATTAAATTACTATATGAAACTAAATGAATTGATGGAAATTTATACAAGATTGTCTGAAAGGGTTCTTGCCTTGAAGAATATCAAGACTGCTCAGGATTTGGAAATTACTAATCTAAAGAAGAGAGTCAAGAAGTTAGAAAAGAAGAAAGAGTCAAGAACTCCACAACTTAAGAGGGGGTTATTCAAAGTCAGGATAGAGTCTTCTGCTAAAAAGAGTTTGGGTGATAAGGAGGATGCATCCAAATAGGGGAGGAATGATATTGAACAAGATGAAGGGATTTCATGGTTTCAAGAGGATGCAGAGACTCAGGGGAGGTATGGTTATGATATTGAAATTAATACTGCTAGTACATCAATTACTACTGCTAGTATTAATATTACTAATGCTGAACCTGTTACTACTGCCAGTGCACCAGTTGCTACTGCTGGTGTATCTGTTAGTACTGCTGAACCAAGTACTCCTCCAATAACAACAACTCTTATTGAAGATGAAGATCTCACAATTTCTCAGACCCTTATGAAAATGAGAAGTGTGAAATCAAAAGAAAAGTCAAAGGAAAAAGGAGTATCTAGTACAAGAGGAGTGATTATGAAAGAAGCTAATGAGACTGCTACAAGACCAATAGTACCACCTCAACAACAACTTGATCCTAAAGACAAAGGTAAAGGTAAGATGGTTGAACAAGAAAAGCCATTAAAGAAGAAGGACCAGATCAAATTTGATGAGGAACTTGCTCAAAGACTTTCAGCGCAGTTACAGGCTGAATTAGAAGAAGAGGAAAGGCTAGCAAAACAAGAAGAAGAAGATGCAAACATTGCTGAATGGGATGATGTTCAAGCTATGATGGATGCAGATTATGAGCTAGCTGCAAGATTACAAGCACAAGAGAAAGGAGATTTGACTATTAAAGAAAGGTCAAGATTGTTTGTGGAGCTAATGGACAAAAAGAAGAAGCATTTTGCAAGACTTAGAGCAGAAGAGTAGAGAAGAAAACCACCAACCAAAACTCAAAAGAGGAATCAAATGTGTACATATCTAAAAAACATGGCTGGATTCACTCACAATCAGTTGAAGAACAAAAGCTTTGATGAAGTTTAGAAGGCTTTTGACAAGACCATGAGTTGGATAGACTCATTTGTACCTATGGATACTGAAAGCAGTAGAAAGAAAGCAGAGAGTAGTAAGAAAAGAACAAGAGCAGTACTTGATGATGAAAGTGTCAAGAGACAGAAGGTAGAGGATGATGCTGAGAAGGCAGAGCTTAAAGTTTGTTTGGAGATAGTTCTAGGTGATGATAGTGTTGTCAATATTGAATCTTTAGCTACAAAATATCCAATAGTTGACTGGAAGACACATATTCTAGCAGAAGACATTATTTATTATCAGATCATCAGAGCTGATGGAAGTTTTAAACATTACAAGATATTCAGTGCAATCCTTGATGATTTTGACAGACAAGATGTGTTAGATCTGTACAGGCTGGTAAAGGAAAGATTTGAGACAACAAGCCCAGAAGGATATGTGTGGTATATCCTATATCATAACACGGGGTCGATTCTTAGATTTGGCTAGTTTCTAGAGAGAGAAACACTAGAGAGAGTTTTCTAGAGAGAGAAAATGTGTTTTCTATGAAAAGAGTAAATGACTAGCTTACCTCTTCCAAAGTTGGAAGAGGCTTATATAGTACTTACAATATACCGGGTATTCGTACCCGACTTAAAACCGAAAAACGTACTATTAACTATAAAACTACGAGCTATATTAAACAGTAAAATACACTGGGTGACCGAGTCTTTTTCTAATATCTAACAATCTCCCCCTAAGGGAGGTCACCCCTAAAAATACCAAACTTAATCACTTCAGTCTTTAGCTCGTAGACATTTGATATCTTGTACATTTGGGATAGTGATCTTTTGATTCATCTTAGACTTGTCTTTGACTGTGATCTTGAGCTTTCTTGAGATTATCGCCCAAACATGATCTTACATCATCTTGTAATGGATCGCCATCTTGTGCACTTGTGAAGAAATACATGATGTCAGAGTTTGCGGAAGCTTTGACACCTTTATGAGGTCTTTCATAACTTCATAACAAGTGTAGGTCGTGTCTGAGCATTCGGTTATCCACTTGATATCTGAGGTGCTGCGAATTTCCATCTCCATCTCCATCTTTAAGATATCCTGTAATGAAACAGTTAGTAATAAAGAGAAAATTGATTTGAAAAGACAGACTAAGTGTTTCTTATGAAAATATTTTGTAACCTACCTAGAGCTTGTTTGATGTTGGCTCTAGCAGGATTTCCATCTTCATTGTGAAAAACCATTGTTTCACTCGGATGTTCTGGCAATATCACAAGGATAATGCGTAGGACTCTTAGGATAGACTTGTTTCCACAGTGTGTGAAAGACAAGAGAATTGGATATGTGTCCTAACGAGATTAATTGACGATCTCTTGGCTCTAGACTCAATAGTGCGTTTTGGTTCTAGTAATCGGAGGCTGGAGCTGACTGCCACCTGTTCAATATCAACTAACTCGGAGTGAGAAAGTTAATAGATAACGTGTTTAGTCTCCGTGAGAAATGAAACAGAAATCTTTTGAGAGATTCTGAGTGGCTAGGGAGGGTTGTGCATTGCATCACTGGGTCCATGATGACGATCTTCAATGTCAGCAATCATCTTAGTGATTCTGGCAGCATATGTATTGACCCGGTTTTCACCCTTTATCCTTACAATTCTTTTTAATTCTTCAACCCCTTCAGTGCTTATCGAGACTTCATGACTAGAACCTTATTGGGTTTATTCCAGTACTAGCTCCATCTCAGTCGGCACTTTTCCCTTATTCTCGCTTTTACTCCTTTTATATGTCATACCTAAGGACTTCTACACTAACTAGTGGATTGTCCCTGGGTAGATCCCTCCGGTTTTGGCTGGATCATTGGGAATAGTACATAACCTTACCAACCTTATAACTCCAATAAAGTAAAATGCATGGTCGGTCTTTTGGTACAGTTCTCCTTTCCCTAAAACCAATTGAAAATTCAATTAAGGTACTTGATTGACTGCTAAACTACACCTTAAAATATATATAATATATAATACAATATATAAAATATATAGTAAGTGTAATTTA
>BQNB010126006.1:0-19671 GCA_026074375.1 Tanacetum coccineum
CTAATTTACCACTCATCCTAATTATCTTAATCATCATTAAAGATCATAAAAAATTTGAATTTTATGAAAACCCTAGTTCCACCATAATTAATGTTACATGAATTTAAAGAATAACTAATTACAAAGATTAATAAACATACCTAGTTCTTGCTCCTTGATTCTTAATAAAAAAATGTTTTTTCTTTTTCTTTGGGGAGTAGGTTCAATCGGTTCTAGGGGAGAGGGGAAGGAAAAGTGTTTTAGGTTTTACTTAATCCCATATTTGTAACCTTAGAATCCTAATTTGAATCAAACTAGTTTCCTTTTTTTTCTTTTTCTTTTTTTTTCTTTACACCGGTCGAATATACTATGTATATATATATTTTTATTTATTATTTAGTTACCTTATTTACTTAATTACATTAAGTTTTTATAAAAACCTAAGCTAATTTGGGTAAACCTTTTTACTTAAACGCAATTTATTAGACTTTTAAAATAAATAACTTTTCATTTTTATTTTAACCTAACTTCCAAAAATAGAAATTCACATTTCATTTTTATTATAACCATTAACACCTATTCATACCTAACATTACTAAAACATAAATACATATACGTAATAATACTTACACCATTAACGTAAAAACGCCAAAACCACAAAAGTCATTTCCTTGCCACCAACTCTCACATAATCCACATAACGCAAAAAAACACATAAACCATACATTACAACAGATTCATAAGTCAACACTAACGGTTTGACTAACCTACTCAAGTCATGGTTGTCACATAGTTGGCATTGGTTGTTGCATGAGCTCGTTTACTTTAGAGATGTAAGTTACGTTGCATAATGAGATAAAGCAAAAATTTCCCTGTAGAAAGGTGGTATATATATAATAGATGGATATTACAGTGCATCTAATTTAATAGATGGATATTTATATTGATGAAAATTGCGGGTTGTTATATAAGATTTTATCCCTTAGATTGAAATAAAGTTTCTTGTAAGTATTTTAGGAAATGAAACATGTAACCTTGGAATGATGTGTTTGATACGTTAAACATATGAGGTAAATTAAGTCTGAATGCAATATGAATCATCATTGAGTGAAACTCGAGTGATCTATCTCACTTGGTGAGATTGAACACATGAATGGAAACCTTAAGTCCCACTAAAAGATTCATTATGTACATCATATTGTGTATGGGTGATTTGTCAACATTAGAATCTAATTGAAAGATATTAGAAGAAACATTCTGATTAATGTTTAAATTAAAAATTCATTCCTATAATTAATTATGAAGATACTATAAGTATACATTGTGGTAATCATAGTAAGATCATTATGATCAACAAACCTTGGGTGTATGTGATATTCAAACATTATTAAAGAAGTGTTCAGAATTTACGGTGGTTTAACATAGTGTTGTTTGTATACACTAGTGCTTGTTTTAATTGAGATGATACTCAATCTTTGTAAAAGCAAGTTTTTGCTGGCTACATATGCTTGGTTTAAAAGCATAGTTGCATAATACTATATTAAAAGAATAAGAATACTTTACAGTTTGAAAAACTGTTGAGATGACTGTCTCCATCAGGATGTTTTGTGTATGTCATACATATTATAAAAAGTAATGTGACTAGACTCATATAAGTAATACTTATAAGTGAGTGCACACTTACAAAATAACAAATCATCATAATTATTCAAAGAATTTCATCATTCGTGAATTTTTGAAATAAGTATTCTCAAAGTCCCACAAGATCATGACCTAGTTGATATGTTCATGGAACCTATGCCTTACCACTAATTGTGATTGTTGTGGATAAGACATTAGTACTTGACCAGGATCGTCATGCGTAATTTGATTTTGCCAACTGTTTTTAAGAAGTTTTTTCTAGTTTAAGTCAATAACAGATCTGATGTTTTAATGTTTCCATAAACCACTTCAAATGCACGCTTACTTTTAGTTATGGAATCATTGGCAGGCATGTATTCTATGTGTTTCACCAAATTACTTGTATGTTTCTGAAAAGGTGTTCTGAAAATATTCTTTTTCAAATCATTTGCAAAATACAACTGCTCACGAGACTTTTGTTGTTGAGGTACAAAAAGATCATAAAGGTTATTTAGCTTTGTATAGTCATATGGTTTCACTAAATAACCCAATTTTGATCTACTCTCTTTTGCAACGCGAATTGTTTCTTTACTTTAGGGAGCAATAGATTCGCATCATCATTCTTTTTGTAAACAGCATTATAAAGACAAGGTTTTTCTCTTTGAGCTTTCTTGAGGTACAAAGGATTTGCAAACGTTTCTGTATCATTGTAATATGAACTCGGTTTAGGAGTCAGCATATCAATGGTTTGAACAGATTGGCCAGTTTTCTTAAACAATGTTGCTAAAAAACTTTATGTGATTTTCCAGATCAATCAGTTTGTCAATGTAAAAGGATCATTTTAGCAATATAGTGTGTGTTTAGGTGTAGATGTGTATTAGATCTAGAGAGAGAAATAGTAAAGAGAGAAAGTGGTTAGAGAGAAGCAAGAGGAGATAAAAGAATAGAGAGAGAAAGAGAGGGAGGGGAAATGAGACTTGTTATTGAATGCATTCCTCAACTAGTGAGGAAATGGGGGTATTTATACCCTTTGCAATGTGAGCTCTTAGCTCAAGGCTATTGCATAGTCGGGTCCCTTGACTACATTTTAGTCACGAGCCCTTAACCTATCTATTACACATTTAATATTTGTCTATTTATTACAAGACTCGTGACTTGATAATGATCGTCACTTTTCATTCCTAAGAATCTTCCCCTAAGGGGCAATAATTGAGATCTCTCTTTGATTTCATTAATGATCAACACTTCTATTTCTAACAATCTTTGATTGCATTTGACCAAAACTTGCAAAAACATGAACCACAAACACAAATAAATCCACCACGGGCGATTGATACCACTTGTTGTCCGTGAAATTAAATCTATATCACACACACTTACTTAAGAAATAAAGATTAAGAAGAGGGTTTAGAGATAGAAGTAGAGAGTGGAAGGAGGATGTTTTATTGCCGAATGAGAAAATTACATCAACCAACTCCCTCTATTACTTGGAGAGGGGGTTTTATGGTATTATAAGACTATTAGACGCTAGTGTAGACGGCTGGGGACTCCTCCAATCCACCCCTTTTTTTGGTTGGGCTTTTACGGAACACATATATAGTTCAGCCTTTACTCTATAAGCCAAAGTCATTAATTTCGTACTACATTTGTTCACATCAAACGTTTTATGAGTAATCGACTCGACGTTATCTATAATGGACTGTGGAATTTCTTGTTTGATTAATATTTTGATGCTAACACCTTAACATCGTGGATCTTTCATTTACAGATTATAGGAAATATAGAGATAATTGAGTTAATCGAAAAACGCTCAAAGACAAGGTTTAGATCTTAGATGATGCAAAAACAAAACATTTGTTTTTTACATCAACGCCGAACTAATTTCTTTACTAAAACGTCAGAAAAGGCAAAATTCTTTTCTAAACCTAGGACATTCTAGTATTTCATCATTTTTTTTTTTTTTTTTTTTTTAAAAACCCATTCCAAACGAAAGTATTCATTTAACCATAATCCGTGTATACGTCTTCTCTAATAACGTAACGGGTTTACTCCCTTATTGGTCAAACTAAGTCAATATCACTTTGCGTAAACGCATCCTTTTTGCATTTATGGGAAGTGCTTTACTTGAGATGCAAAGCAGATATCTTGTTTGCATCAAGGTGGTTAGTGATTATGCCTATAGTTTCTTAATCATGGATTATGTCTTATTGACTATTTGAGTTTATGTTATTTGGAAGTTGAATTGTCCTTTGTAATTTATAAATTCACCATTAACAGGTTTTACAAATCTATTTAGTATTCTGTGTCTCTTCATTATCTTACACTCCACATTAAACATTCAACCACTCCCATTTATTACATCTCCCCTTTATTATTTGTGTGCCCATAAATTCCAACAAATGATTTATCATCATTTTACGCACTATCCCAATTAATTCTTACTCTCACACTTCCCTTAACTTCCTTATTCCAAGCACTATTATGATCTATTTCACATTCCACTTAACAACTCTCCTTAAACATTCTCTTAATCTTATAAAATTTTCTATTCTTTTCTAATGCAATATACACTTATCACTTTATACTACTCAAACTTTTTCCCATATTTGATAATATTCCCTTACATTCATAATCCGCCCCCGATGCGCTCCCTCTACCATCATCTTTGTTATACAAGCTTGAGTTTGGAAATTTTATTATTTGCAAAGCTCCGTTTCTTCACATATTAACAAGTTACACTCCACCCTCTACAACCCACAAACATAAACTTCCAAATCCATCATTGTTTATTTAAGCTTGTCCCCCTCTTGCTAACATAGGTTCCTCCTATATGTCCCAAACAACTCACTTTACAACTCACTTACACCTCACTTACTCACTCACTCACTCACTCATCTAGATAACTAAATTTGAAATTTGAATTTTAAAATTTACACCTCTTAACATCCGCACTTTCTCTCCAAGTTTGGCATATTCCTTGGAATATTCTTGTCACACCCCCAAAATATCGCAGCGGAAGGGAAATCGAGGGTGGTGACTTCATAATACATAAGCACAAGATAAAGAGAATGACCTCTAAATGAGTCGTTTAAAAAAATACTCTCGCTGGTACATAAAATTTCAATAAGTTTTAGACAAGCGGTCCCGACAGTATTGCATCAAGATAAGTCATAATTTGATAAAATACATCGAGAATAATTTAAATGTAGTAAAATCTATGAGATGAGCCATGATGATAATGCAGACTCCAAAGACATCATAAGTGCCCTTACGGGATTAAGCACCTGAGAATACATGTTTAAAAGTGTCAACATAAAGTTGGTGAGTTCATAGGTTTAATTAAATAGAAATGTGGACCGCAAGATTTAAAGTATTTATTGCATGGTATACAATATGCAAAAAGGTAATTACGATTGCACTAAGTCTCACGATACCGAATCTATGACAGTGTGTAAACTTGCCCGTGAAGGTGTCCAAACCGAGACCAGCTAGAATTTCTAACATGGTATACGTAATAATCAAACACATTCCCATGTGAGGTGTTATATTATATGTCAATTCCTGAAAAGTTATCTAAACCTGTAAACACTTGTAAAATCTAAATTTTCTCCACGTCACGATAAATGATCTTATTTTCTCGCTTTGATTGCTTGAGGGCAAGCAATAGCTAAGTATGGAGGGATTTGATAACGCCTAAATTATACATGTTTTCGATGGCGTTATTTTTATATATTTTATCATTTCTCGTGAACTTTTGATACTTAATAGCATGAAATGCTTGCAGGTTCACTTGAAGACATCCCGAGCTCAAATAAAGCAAAGATCAATTACTTATACACTTCGGAAAGCAAGACACAATAAAATATAAAGTCTCAAGCTGAAAAGTGCAAATGTGCGCAGCACTTACCCTATGTGCGCTGCACTTCTCCTCAAAGTCAAAAGAATTAAAAGCCTAGTCAAAATAGTGCATTAACTTCCTAAGTACGCCGCACTTAATGAAGTCATTAAATACTATCGCATTAACACACCATGTGCGCCGCACAAATTATTTTGTGCGCCGCACTTATACCCGAAAATCAGCCTATAAATAGTGCCAAAATTCTCACACATTTCATCATCTCATTCTTACACACTTCTCTTATCTCACACACAATCCCTATTTCCTTATGATGTTCTAAACCCTTTCCAATCCTTCTCCCAAGCATAAACACCATACCTTTTGAAGATTCAAGATCAAATAACCAAGAACGAAGAAGAATATCATCTTAGTTTATTGAAATAATGAAGTTTCTTGTTGAATCATCCTATGTTATGAACTACATAGCCATGAGAGGCTAATTCTCTCATGACTACTCGGTGAAGTTATGATAATGAATAAGTATTTGATATGATCATGATCTCATTAATCTCAAGCTTATGTTGCAACCCTATTATATCTTATCTTGTCGGTTTTGCTTATCAAACTTAAATTGTATAATCGTATCGGTATAGGTCGAAAGACCCGTTATTATCTATATAGTTTTAAAGATTTGTCTATGATCTTTATCGTTTGTGTCGAGAAATCCACTTTCGTAAACTGATAAACAAAATAAGCTTTGATATAATAAGTAACTGGATCATTTGGGTGACACATTTGGTCTAGCCAACCAAATATAAGTCTTAAGTTAATTAAGTTAATTTGTGAAAACGTTTTCTAACGATAAATCCTTTTTATAAGTTAAGGTTCCATCTTTGAGGTCTTAATTATTATCACTACTTATAAATTATTTTCAACTATCCGAGTGATGCGTAAATTGTTTTAAATAATTAATTGCCAAGTTTTAAATTTATAAAACTCGTCTACCGATACACGCACTAACGGGCAGAGAACCCAGTCGTATATAGTGTAGTAGATTGGTAAATCCGAGGTTGTCCTAAGAGCTAAGGTTTACTAGTTTTAATTTGATTATGTCACTTTTGAAAATGATTTTAAGTTGATTTTAAGAACTACATAAAAGTAAATGCAATAAAGTAAAGGATAGAAGAATTCAGGGAGAAAAGCGTGCTAACCTAACCATTTCATTACTAATGCTATGATTACATTTTCCTGTGCAATGTTCAATTATAAGTTCCATTAGTGGTTCTAATGTCGACAGACCCGAATTGGTATTTGAGGTCTGTCCTATACTTACTCTGCGATCCCACATTCTCCTATGATCACACGAGCAGGGCATCCAAGCTTGTAGTGGTTAATCCCCAACTATCCTTAAGACCAATCTATAATCTAAACCGGTTATTAACCCCCTCTGAAATAGTTCCTATGCTTTTTAAGTATTTAATATGGCAAAGGCGGTAATATGGTAAATTCCTACTCTAGGGATAGGTGCCAAGCTACCCTAGTACCCCACTAATCCCAGGTTCAACAGGGTAAGTCTAATATCAGGATTAACAAGATCTAAGCCACCCTCTATACTACCAAAACACAGGGATCAATGAAAGGCTATAAGGATATCTAACAGAACCATAATTGAACAGGAAACAATAATCATATCAATAGCAATTACATGGTTAGGCCAGCACTAAGAGTGCTTAGCCGCTCATGGTAATAGTAATGCAAGAATTAATGAAAGGAATCATGGATTGAATCATCATTGTTCTTACAGTGAAAGTTATGAACGATTAAATACAAGAAATGTGTAAAGTTATGAAAGTTATGAACGATTAAATCCCCGAACGATTAAATGAGCCGGATGAGGGCTCTATTTATACATTTCGAAACTGTTACGGTGTAACCCTTATTGCTTCCAATCTTCTAGGCTAAAATGATGTTACGGCGTAACCTTGTCGCCTATGTTACGCAGTAACGCTGACTCGGATAAATCATCTTCTATGAATTTTGAATGTTACGACATAAAGTAGGAGAGGCTTTACGCCGTAAAAGTTGTGATGACTCATCTCTTCATTAAAATATGTTACGGCGTAATCCTTCGGGGATGTTACGCCGTAACAAGCATTGAACTCTTTACTTTAGTGCATTTCATGTCCAAATCCCATGTCTTTTGCTAAAATGCTCACTTGGTCCCTAAAAACTAAATATAAACAATTAAGTAACGTTTCCAGACATTTATTACATATTTATAAGCATTTTCATAGGGAATTTAATATTAAAATGTATTAACTATTTGATGTTATCAAATATCCCCCCACTTGACTTCTATTTGCATTCAAGTAGAACCGTTTAGAATAATTCGTAAAAAGATTTCCCCAATTTGACTCGGAGAAATAAATTTATAAGTTACTTATACTAGAAAATACCAGAGCCGAACACCTCATGAAAAGGGGATCGAAAACACTCAACTCTCATTACTAATCTAAGTATTTCATTTCTGGGTGATCACTCAAATGCACAGTCATGGCATGTATTATATCATAAGCTTGGAACGTACACAAGTCTCCACCAACTAGAATTAGGGTTTAAACAGTCTTAAAGGAAACATGGGTGACAAACAAGTTTAAGGGTGAATCATCCTGCAGTCCTTTTCCAAAAGCGTTACACCAACAAGGGTGAAAAAATCACATATACAAATCCATAACGATGGAATAGACATACATGATTGCAATCAAATCCCTCATTCAAGCAAAACCAATGGTCGGGATGTAGAACGACATAAGGTAGAATAAGACACAGGATAATTGTTGTTAAATAAAAACACAAAACAAATAGTCTAAAGTAATCTAAGGTTCTCATAACTAGCTACTGTCCATCCATAAGTCCAAGAGTATAAGTCTGAAAATATGATCTTCATAATGGGCTACTAGCTCCATTCTTCATAATCATTAAGATGGCTTATAGTTGCACCATATTTACATTTTTAGCACATGGATAACTTATATTTGCACCATCATTTTTAAATATACAAATGCTACAGGAGTTTATATCTTTTTATTATTACGCCTGCAACGTTTGATACAATACATACGTCCCCCCCACTTGAGATGAACAATATCAAAAGTGATGATATAGGGGGGGTCTTTATAGATCATTAATGATTAGTCTTCACCGAATGCATATAATTTCCGTACCCATTCCCCTGAACCATGGACTTAAGTAGCCAGAGATTTCAACACGAAGAAAAATAAAGACTACAAGGAAGGCTAAGGCAAAATGGTGTAACAAAACATATAGGGTTTAAACAGGGATTGGCTTAACAAGGTGATCTAGGGGTATTTTGCACTAACATTGAGTGCGACAAAGGGTTTTACACGGGGAGGTCGACACGTCAGTGTGACAAGGCAATAAACACACACATATAAGCTTTTTGGGTGATTTCCTAAGATGTTTCCTTCTGACCAGTCTATTTTCCCAACCTAACCAATTAGTCCCTTGAAAAGATGTACAAGCCAAGTTCTAAAGTCTACAATACTACCGGCACACTCATATATTTGGTGGATTTTTGTATAATAGATGAAAATGGAATAATAGGCTTAACCTCACCAATTGAATTAAAGGGTAAATGTGCATCGGCAATGATTAATTCTAGTTCAGTAAGAAACACATGTCAAAAATTTTAAAATTGGCACCATTTTTTCAAAGAAAACTAGAAAAACAAAGGCAAATATATGTCAAGTGGTAATTCTACTCCTATCCCCCACTTGGTTTGTACAATGTCCCTATTGTACATTTAAGGAAATGAAATTATGAGATAAGAGTAGAATTAAAACAAAAGACTCCCCTGAGCGTTGCTCTCTTCTTCGAGTGATGACTGCAAGAGATGAATTCTTTTAAAGCGTCTATAGAACAACCTCGTTTCCCCTGAAATCACTAGACACAACAAGCATTAAACGTTCATAGATAAATATACACTAAAGTCTAACTCACTTTCGTAGGAATCACGGTTGCATTTAGCATATGCAACAAGCCTTTTAAAACACTTGGTGGCCCAAGTGGACGAGTGAAGTCTTGTGAGGGTTTCCAGAGAACATACCCACAAAGTTCATTTACTTATACACGGTTTTTGAAAAGGTTTCAAACTTATTTTAGTTTTCAGAAAAGGTTTTACGGCGTAACCATGGGATTGGTTACGCCGTAAATATGTGGTTTTTAAAAATTTAGAAATTTGAACGAGAAGGTTACTGCGTAACTAATGCAGGATTTTACGTCGTAATGATATCTGTTACGACGTAACCAATGTGGTTACGCCAGACAGAACCTTAATACCACATGAAAACGAGTCAAGGAGACTTCGAATTCCACTTCCTCATAGAGAGAATCCTGCAAAATAAGAGAAACCAACAAAAACCAACTAAAATGCAGAAAGTAAAAGACCGGTTGTCTCTCGACAAGCATTTTTGTTTATTACCGAGTCTTTAAGTTAGACTCAAGACGCTCTACGTCTTTGCTTGGCCATTTCCCTCATGAGCCATCTTTTCCATTAATCTAGCTCTTATTGCAGCAACGTTACCATTAACTTTAAAATTGATTTTGTGTGTGTGTGTTACCACATACTCATGTTCCATAAGGAAATACTTTGCTAATGGTGTAAGGCCCATACCATCTTGATTTTAATTTTCCAGGGAAGAGTTTTAACCTTGAATTAAAAACTAGAACCTCGTCTCCTTCATGGAACTCTTTATCCATAATCTTTGCATCATGCCATCGCTTTGTTCTTTCTTTGTATGCTCGGGAATGTTCATAGGCCTCATTTCTTAATTCTGCTAATTTGTTCAATTGTAGGTACCTATGTTTTCCTGTGGTATCTAAATCTAGATTCATGTTTTTAAAGCCCAATATGCCTTATGTTCCATCTCAATCGGAAGATGGCATGCTTTTCCATATATAATTCTAAATGGAGTACTTCCGATGGGTGATTTATAAGCAGTCCTGAATGCCCAGAGTGCGTCATCGAGTTTATCTACCCATTCCCTTCTATTTCCATTCACAGTCCTCTCCAAGATGCGTTTAATAGCCTAGTTAGTGTTTTCAGTTTGGCTGCTTGTTTGCGTATGACAAGGGGTATCAAGCTTATGCGTTACATCATACTTATTCAATGTCTTTTCAAGAATTGCATAAATGTGTTCCGCGATCACCTATGAGTGCTTTTGGAACTCCGAATCTTGAAAACAATTTTCGGAGGAATTTAACTACCACTCGGGCGTCGTTGGTTGGTAATGCTTCAGCCTCAACCTATTTTAAAACATAATCGACAGCCACGAGGATGTGTTTGTTGTTTCGTGAAGAAGGAAAGGGTCCCATGAAGTCAATGCCCTAAATATCAAAGACCTCGCTAACGAGAATGTTGGTTAAGGGTATTTGGTTACGAAGCGGAACTGTTACTCGTCCCTGCTGACAAGCAATCTCAATGCGAATGTACCAATCATACATCCATAAAAAAAGGTTCCTTGGCCAAAAAATCAGTTAGTTCAAATAACATTCTGGCGATAATGTCGACACCATACATGTCTACAGATGGTCCTCGTTTATGAACAGAGTTCTAGAATTACCTGCCCACGTTCCTTACCCCAATACACGCACTCTTCTTATGAATCCACCGGGACCCTGATTGAATAGGATATAGTATACATCCCTACATAATGTTTAATGTCTGATAAGAATTTCTTTCTTAAATGATATGTTCATCGGGGAAGGAGTCTCGAATTTCTTCCTTGTTTAATGTTTCTAGATCCGGGTTTTCTAATCTGGACAAGTGACCAGCAGCCAAGTTTTTAATTCCTTTCTTATCTTTAATATCGATGGCAATTCTTTGGTAGCAACACACCCATCTTATAGCTAGGCTTGCTGTTCTGTTTGCTAAAAAAATATTTTAAAGCAGAATGATCGGTATAGATGACAGTTTTAGACATAATTAAGTAGGATCGGAATTTATCAAAGACTTAAAGACTGCTAGAAGCTCTTTTTCAGTAGTAGTGTAATGTTCTTGAGCGTCATTCATAGTCTTACTTGCGTAATAGATTGGGCGGAATTTTTTATCGATGCATTGACCCAAAACTGCCCCTACAGCATAATCGCTTGCATCACACATTAGCTCGAAATCAAGGTTCCAGTCGGGAGCAATGATTACAGGAGCATATGTTAATTTATTTTTAAGGATATTAAAGGCTTGCATGCATTTATATGAAAAAATAAATTTAGCATCCTTCATTAACAATTGAGTCATAGGTCGAGCAATCTTGAAGAAGTCCTTGATGAATCTCCGATAAAATCCTGCATGTCCCAAGAAGCTTCTAACCCCTTTCACGTTGGTCTGGTAGGGGAGTTTGGCAATGACGTCAATCTTCGCACGGTCCACCTCAATGCCAGATTTAGATATCTTATAACCTAGGACGATTCCTTCTTTTACCATGAAATGGCATTTTTCCCAATTTAACACTAAATTTGTTTCTTCACACCTAGCTAACATTTTTGATATATTAGTAAGGCAAGCATCGAACGAGTTTCTAAAAACGGAAAAATCATCCATGAAGACTTCCATAAAGTCTTTGCACATGTCATGAAAGATTGTTGTCATACATCTTTGAAATGTGGTCGAAGCATTGCATAGCCTGAAGGGCATTCTCCTATATGCAAATGTTCCGTAAGGGTATGTAAAAGTAGTTTTCTCTTGATCTTCTGGTGCTAGATGGATTTGGAAGTATCCGAAGAATCCGTCTAGGAAGCAGTAATACTCATTTCCAGACAGTCTTTCTAACATTTGATCGATGAATGGTAATGGGAAATGATCCTCCCTAGTTGCGTCATTGAGTTTTCTATAATCAATGCATACCCTCCATCCGGTGATTGTTCTGGTTGGGACCAACTCGTTATTTTTGTTTGTTATTACGGTTATCCCCCCTTTTTTAGGAACTACATGAATAGGGCTAACCCAAGGACTATCTGAAATGGCGTAAATTAGTCCGCTATCGAGTAGCTTGACTATCTCAGCTTTTACCACATCTTGAACTTTAGGGTTGAGTCTTCGCTGGGGTTGCACCACTAGTTTAAAATTGTCTTCCATTAGAATTTTATGAGTGTAAAATGAAGGGCTCATGCCTTTGATATCAGCAACTTTCCAAGCCAATGCAGCCTTGTGTTGCGTTAAAACCTTCAAGAGTGACTTTTTTTTCCCAGAGTTTAATAGAGAGGAGATGATAACTAGGAATTCTTGATTATTGTTCAAGAAGGCATATTCAAGGTGGGACAGAAGTTTCTTAAGTTTGGGAGGCTGCTTTTCAGCTTCAATCGTATTGGTGGTGAATAAAGTTGGTCTGATTGGCTCCCAATTGTCATGGTCGGAGGGAGGTCCTGATTTATCTAAATCTTCTGAGTCATCATCCTCTTCTTCCCATAAATTGGTATTACTTTTTTGTTGGTAATTCATGATTGGTTCAAATAAGAACGAATCAAAAGGACTTAAAGGGAGAATTTCATTAACAAGGTCTGAGACGACTTTATCTACCATATCAATAGAAAGACACTCGTCATCTTCTAGTGTGGAAAATTTCATTGATTTCTCAATGTCAAACGTTATTGTCTCGTTTCCCACTTTAAAAGATTTTTTTATTGAATACATCAATCATTGCATGTGCTGTGACTAAGAATGGGCTTCCAAGAATTATTGGAATCTTGTTATCTTCTTTCATATCCAACACTACAAAATCAACATGGAAAATAAACTTGTCAATCTTTACTTATATTTTCTAGCATCCCCCTGGGTTATTAGGTGATTTATTTGTAATTCGTTAACATCGAGTAGGTTTTTTAATTCACAAGAATCTCATCCTTGCATACATAGAGTATGACATAATACTAATGTTGGCCCTAAGGTTAGCTAGAGCTTTGTCAATGCCTATCTTCCCTATTACACATGGGATAGTTTCCATGATCTTTTTCTTTAAACGGGATTTTGTTTAGGAGCACTGCAGAACATCTTTCGTTTAAAGTTATTTTAGATGTTTCTTCTGTCTTTCCTTTTCTGGCAAGGAGATCTTTCATAAATTTAGCATATTTAGGCATTTGCTCTAAAGCCTCAAAAAACGGGATGTTTATACTCAGTTGTTGAAGGTTTTCAAAGAACTTTCTAAATTGTTCTTTTTCTTTTTTCCTTTTTAGTCGTCTAGGAAACGGGATAAAGTGATCGTAAGATTCCATAGACTTCGTAGGATTATCAGGACCCTTTTCACTACTCTTGATGGTGGTTTCTTTTGTTGCAAGCTTCTATTGCGAAGTTGTTATATTTTTAAGAGGATTCTTGGGGGGTTTGTAACTTAGTCTGCTCCTGGTTGTTATGACATTAGCCAACCCCCTTGGATTGGTTTTAGTAGAGCTTGGGAGACTTCCTGTCTCTCTATCTTGTATTATTTTTGCGATTCTTCCTAAGTGATTTTCTATTTTCTTAATAGAAGATGCTTGTGTTTTGAAGGTTTGGTCGTAGGTTTTCTTGATTCCCCAGACTATGTTCTCACTTTCCTTCTGCCTTATTCGAGATTCCTTGATGAAATTGTTTAGAGTTTCTTCTAAATTTGAAATTCTTCCTTCGCAGTTTTGGCATCCTACTTGAATAGCATGAACATTCTCTTTTAGTTTCTTCATGTCTCGACCTAGGTTTTCTAGTTTGTTTACAATAGCAACGATTCCTTCCGAATTACTACTACTCTCTATATTTCTGTTGGATGACCCATCGTGCCATTTTTGGGAGTGGTCATCCATAATTTGAATCGCTATTAATGCTTGAGCAGGTGTCATGCCAGGAATTGGCCCTTGTGAGTCAAGTAATTGGCGGTTCATGGTCCTAAGACCATTATAGAAGATGTTTACCTTCTGATGGTTATTGATGTCATGAGTGAGGCATTTATATAGTGGTCATTATATCGCTCCCAAGCTTGGTATAATCTCTCATTTCCTTCCTGCTTAAAGTTACAGATTTCTTCAAGCTCTTGGCAGTCTTCGATGGTGGATAGTACCTTTAGATAAAGGTCTTTTTAAGTAGATCCCATGAATCGACGGTTCCTAGAGGAAGTCTGTCCACCCATATCTTAGCGGCTCCAGTCAGAGTAATAGGGAAGACGCGTAGCATGACAACATCATGTGATACTCTAGGAATGTTGAATAAGCTGACGATGTCTAAAACTCGCTCCACATGCTCATTGGAATCGTCGTTCTTGTTTTTGGAAAAGGAATCCTTCCTCAATTCTCGCATTAATTGACTCTTTATCTCAAAATTCACATTGCCTCCTATTTTGGGTTTAACCACGCCCAGTGCCTGGTTCCCTCGAGTCAATGCTAGATACTGCTCCATAGTGAGGTTATCGATTTCCCCCTCAGCCATTATGATTTTCAAAATGCTTAGTAATAAAAATCAAACTAAAACTAATTTTAGCTCACCGACAGCGGCGCCAAAAACTTGCCAAGTTTTAAATTTATAAAACTCGTCTACCGATACACGCACTAACGGGCAGAGAACCCGGTCGTATATAATGCAGTAGCTTGGTAAATCTGAGGTCGTCTTAAGAGCTAAGGTTTACTAGTTTTAATTTGATTATGTCACTTTTAAAAATGATTTTAAGTTGATTTTAATAACTACAGAAAAGTAAATGCAATAAAGTAAAGGATAGAATAATTCAGGGAGAAAAGCGTGCTAACCTAACCATTTCATTACTAATGCTATGATTACATTTTCCTGTGCAATGTTCAATTATAAGTTCCATTAGTGGTTCTAATGTCGACAGACCCGAATTGGCATTTGAGATCTGTCCTATACTTACTCTGCGATCCCACATTCCCCTACGATCACACGAGCAGGGCATCCAAGCTTGTAGTGGTTAATCCCCAACTATCCGTAAGACCAATCTATAATCTAAACCAATTATTAACTCCCTCTGAAAGATTTCTTGTGCTTTTTAAGTATTTAATATGGCAAAGGCGGTAATATGGTAAATTCCTACACTAGGGATAGGTGCCAAGCTACCCTAGTACCCCACTAATCCCAGGTTCAACAGGGTAAGTCTAATATCATGATTAACAAGATCTAAGCCACCCTCTATACTACCAAAACAAAGGGATCAATGAAAGGCTATAAGGATATCTAACAAAACCATAATTGAATAGGAAACAATAATCATATCAATAGAAATTACATGGTTAGGCCAGCACTAAGAGTGCTTAGCCGCTCATGGTAACAGTAATGCAAGAATTAATGAAAGGAATCATGGATTGAATCATCATTGTTCTTACAGTGAAAGTTATGAATGATTAAATACAAGAAATGTGTAAATTAACTTCTCCCTTGGACCTTCTGGTGAAATGCTTCGGACCTTGGGGGTTTGGTTCACCCCTTGGAACTGTGTTGTGAGTTGTGGAAGTGAGTGATGATGAATGAGCCGGATGAGGGCTCTATTTATACATTTCGAAACTGTTACGGCGTAACCCTTATGAGACATTATGCCGTAACCTTGCTACGTAGGCTTCCAATCTTCTAGGCTAAAATGATGTTACGACGTAACCTTGTCGCCTATGTTACACCGTAATGCTGACTCGGATAAATCATCTTCTATGAATTTTGAATGTTACGGCGTAAAGTAGGAGAGGCTTTACGCCGTAAAATCTGTGATGACTCATCTCTTCATTAAAAAATGTTACATCATAATACTTTGGGGATGTTACGCCGTAACAAGCCTTAAAGTCTTTACTTTAGTGCATTTCATGTCCAAATCCTATGTCGTTTGCTAAAATGCTCACTTGGTCCCTAAAAACTAAATATAAACAATTCAGTAACGTTTCCAGACATTTATAACATATTTATAAGCATTTTCATAAGGAATTTGATATTAAAATGTATTAACTATTTGATGTTATCACCGAGTAGTCTTCCTTATTATCACTGGTAAAACAAAAGTTATTTTCAAAATTGTTAAAGCCTATTTTTCTTTCTGATTATTTGAACACTACTCAAATTCTTATGGACGACCTGGTCTTTCCTAAAAAAGATTATACTACATACGTGGGTTATACTTTTACCCGTGTGTTTCCCTATAATAAAATTAGTATTTTCAACCATTATAAATTTAAAGCTTTTGAAACACATCAAAGTTTTTGGCGTCGCTGCTGGGGATTTTTAAGCTGTTCTGTAGTCAACTCTGGAAATTATTTTAACCCCCCCTCTTTTTCAAAAATCGTCGTACAGTTTTCTGGCAAACTGAGCCAAACAAATTCTTCTTTAGATGCATACACATGCTTCTAATTCTGAACTTGTTGAACCGTTACCCGAGCCTGAACGTACTCTGAATCGAAGACTTCATCGACGAAACATAAG
The DNA here is from genome assembly GCA_026074375.1 of Tanacetum coccineum. Taxonomy (NCBI): domain Eukaryota; kingdom Viridiplantae; phylum Streptophyta; class Magnoliopsida; order Asterales; family Asteraceae; genus Tanacetum; species Tanacetum coccineum. Next base: position 16,884 of record BQNB010126006.1, read on the forward strand.
AGTTCCATTCGATCAAAGAAACAACCCACCTCAAAACCCGAGAGTTGTCTATCCGTCAATTCTCGACATAAATTACTTCCATCACTTTCTTATTACCTTTAAAAATCTCAATCCCATGGATGACGAACCCATGTGGGCTGCCGACCGTGTTGTCGCTCCGACTCCCAATTCCGCAATCACTATTCCTGAAACCGCAAATGAATTCGCCATTAAAGGTAACCACTTGACTCTCGTCAAAGGAAACCAATTTGATGGTAGAACCAAAACTGATCCTCAAAAACACATTCATAAATTCCTCGGAATCTGTGATATGTTAAAATACAGAGATACCGAAAATGAAGCTGTCCGCCTAATGATGTTTCCCCTATCGCTGACTGGAGAAGCAAAAACATGGTTGGACGAACTCAACGAAGGAACTATCGAAACATCGGATGAACTTTGAACCGCTTTCATTGGCCGATTCTTTCCACCAGCTTTTTTTGACCTACTCCTCAGAGAAATCCGAGCCTTTTCTCAACATGAAAACGAACCTCTAACCGATGCTTAGCTTCGTATGAAGGAAATGCTCCGAAATTGCCATGGCCATAATCTGTCCAAAGGCAATATTATCAAAATCTTTTATCACGGTCTCAACAAAATAACCCAAGAAGTTCTAAATGCCGCAGCCGGTGGTATTTTCCTCTATAAAACCCCGAATCAAGCTTATCAGCTTCTTGAAGATAAAGTCCTACTCAAGCTCGACTAGGCTAAAAATCAAAAAACCAAATCATCTCTTAAGAAAACCGTTGCTTTCGCCACTGAAGGTAACAGTAATTCCGACACTGACAAAATTATGGCCCGAATGGATGCCATGACCATAAAAATGGATGGTCAGTACAAAGAACTTCAATCTCGTACAAAACAACCAACACCCGATCTTGACGAAGATGACATGCCCATGTCTCGTGAAGAAGAAGCTAAATTCATGCAAACTTTCTGTAAGACTCGTTTTTACAATGATTATCGTGATCGAGACTCGAATCGTGATAATTGGCGTTCAAGCGAACAAAATAATTACAACCGAGACAACTACCGATCCAACACCGATGATAAATTCTATCTCTACTACTTTATAAAGCATTTAGCCAATTTTTAAAATTAGAAGTACTTAAAATTTTAAGTAAAAAAGATTACTTATTATAGAAAATTTTGTCTTACTTTTACTATAAAATCAATAAATACACAAGTTATAAATGAAAATTTAAATGTCTTAATATGAAATTCATTTTGTAACAACCCAATATGTAACAACTCATTTAATCCTTTTAAATTCCTAAACTTGTAACAACCCTCAAAATTAATAACGTCATGTCTACTACTTTATAAAGCATTTAGCCTATTTTCTGTTTTTAGAATTAAGTAAAAAAAATTCTTCTTTTAAGAATCTTCACCTTATACATTTTTCAATTGAAGATTTATTGTATACGTTTTTCCACTAAAGATTAAGGGTGTGTTTGTTACCCACCTTTTAATAAAAAGGAATTGAATGATAGGTGTGTTTATTTGTTTGGTTTAAAGATTTGGTTTTGTAATAGTATTTGATATGCATAGATGAGGGTTTTGATAAAAGTAGTGGATGATAGTGGGTTTTGAAAAAAAAAGTGGGCCACTCATGTCTTTTATCATTTTTTTTCTTGTTTTTTTCATGTAAATGTGGGACCCAACAATTTTATAATTTTTAATTAATATTAAAATAATATTATATTTCAATTTTCTAATCAATTCTATATCACAAAACAAACAACATTTTATACTATCATTTCTTTTCTCTCTCCTACTTTTCTTTCAAACCAATACCGAATCCAAATCCGATTCTAATCCTCTTGCATACCAAACGCACCCTAAATGGGTAAATAACAGCCCATTTCAAAAGTGAGTAAGTGAGTAACAAACTTTATGAATAGAAGTTATATTACATCTTAGAAATTAAATGCCTTCTGGGTATAATCGTAACATCTTTTAATTTCTTATAGCCCATTATTAACTTGTATGTAACGGCCCATTTAATCCAGATCAAGTAGTAGCAGCCTTTGCGATATCAATGCCAGGAAACAGTTTTTTATATAACCACCAATGATAAATTCAAAACATGGTCAACAATATTAATTATATATAAATTCATTTGACATCTCCCAATTACACTGTTCATTTTAAGCATTGTAGCTACAGTGCTACAGTGCTGGGCAAAAAAAAAGCCTAAAAAAATAGCTTAAAATTTGGGCCGGCCCAATTAGTTTTGTTACTTTTTTTTTAAATTTCATTTTAAGCACCGTAGCTACAGTGCTATAGTGCTGGGCCAAAAAGAAGCCCAAAAAAATAACCTAAAATTTGGGCTGACCCAATTAGTTTTGTTACTTTTTTTTTTGGCACAAAATAGGGGAAAAAATGTTACAAAAGTAATCAGATAAAAAAATACCCGCAAAAACATTTTCGAATGGCATTAAATGGTGTCATTTTACACTACGAGACCAAAGAAAATAAATTCGCAAAAAAAATAAAAAAAATAAAAAAATAATACCTCGCAACAACGCGCGAAAAATTAACGCCCGCAGCAACGCACGGGTAATTTTGCTTGTTGCAATAATATGACTAAACCATAACGGACTTGTTACTTTATCACAATTGATTAATGATTAATATGGCCACAAAGCCATAATGTTATATATACCCATTCACATTCTTCAAATATGAGACATCATATCATATTCACAAAGCAACATAAGAATTCCATAATATCATTTGAGAAGAT
>BQNB010126007.1:0-19671 GCA_026074375.1 Tanacetum coccineum
CTAAAACAATACCTAAATCTATATACAAATTTTTTTTCAACAGAATTGCAAAAAAAAAGAAGAATTGTGAATCTCCATGATGGTTGCGCGATTTAAAAAAAAAATTAGGGCTCGTTTTTTTAATTTACAAAATTTTAAAAAGAAAGAAAAATACAAAAAATGTGGATCACATGCCCCCAAGCGCGATTTACTTTTTTTTTTAAATTTTCTCGCGAACCAATAAAAACTCGACACGTGTCCAATTGTAGATCGCGCCCCACCATGCGCGATCTAGAAGGTCATTTTGAAAAAAAATAAAATGTCAGGATTATTTTGGGACAAAACTAATTCCAATGAGTTACTGTAAAGAATTTCGCTTTTTACATTAGTATATTATTTTACTTGAACTCTTGCCAATTAATCATACCTTTGAATTTATTTATCTTTTCTTCATTCTAACATCTCGATGAACTCGACCAAAAGATCCTACAAAATCTCAGTTTTAACCGGTATGTCATAGATTAGTTATAATAATTAGATCTTTGAGCGTGAAGCATGGCAAGTAAATACATATATATATATATTTTTAACGGCTATGACATTAGCAAGAACTAGCAATATGCTAGAAAGAGTTACTACGTACAAGTGAAGGGATAATTAAGGTTTAGAAGGAAAATGAAACCACTCAATTCAATCAAGGGATGATTTTTTTTTACATCTAATAGAGATCCAAATAAACAAAAGTTCAACATAGATCCAAAATTTAGCATAGATCCAATGAACCAATCATAATCACTCATTTTTAATCAAAATAATAAAAACCAACTTTCCACCTCTTTTTTAAAAAGTAAATATCTCATAAACTGTTAATCGTTACGCAAAACAAAACCTACCATCGCGACGAGAATTAAATCTTCTTTCTATATAGGGGCACTTCTATATATTTTCGACGAATTTTTTTTCGAATTTTTTTTAGATACGTCTGGAAAAAATCACATGTGATTTGTATCACAAATCACATGTGATTTGTATCACAAATCACATGTGATTTTTTCAGACGTGATTGAAAAAAAATCGAAAAAAAAAGTTTTTCGAAAGTATATCGAAGTGGATGTCTCCTGAAAGATAAAAAAATACTCGTCGCGATTGTGTATTTTTTGTCATTTGACGATTTACCGTTTGCAAGATATTTTATTTTTAAAAAAGAGGTGAAAAGTGGGTTTTTATTATTTTGATGAAACAATGAGTAACTAGAATTGATTCATTAGATCTATGCTAAATTTTGGGTCTATATTGATCTCAACTCGATCCAAGTAAAAGATGGGAATTTATCTCATTGAGGAGAAGATCTTATCTCATCCAAGTAAATATAGTAACCGAAAAAGGTTTTGAACAAAATATACCGCACATGGACAAATCCTTGCACGTTTTCTCTTTATGGTTTTCTTACCGATACACTAACAACCCAATTGCTTTTTTCACCGAAAGTTATCGATCAGATCTCAATATCCCAGCCCATTGGCATTGAACACAATATATAAGTAGCCATTTGGATGCTCTTTTTGGCACATTTAATTTCATAATTCATACCAGACATGTGGTTTATTAATTCCAATTTTTTTCCCAAAAAAAATTATCATTTGATATAAACTAAGGCCTTTTTAGTTGGCAATTGTTAAAGAACAATATTCTTTATAATATATTTTTTTTAACAACAAAATTCTATGCAGGTCTAGCAAAAAGCTAGATAGTAGAGACAAAGTGGGTTAAATATATTAGTCGTTATATATTTGTCTAGCGATCTATATTATTTGTATACGGCTCATTATATGTTTGTAGGCCTAGCCTATGTTAGTTTCTAGAATTCTCCATGTATTATTAACTAGATTCAAGGCCCGCCCGTTGGGCGGCAAGTTTTAAGGTATTATTGAAATAATCATTGAATCATTGACATCTTGATAAATGTTGGTTATTGTTTACATAATTTAAGGTTGATATAATGTTCAAAAAATAAATGTAAAATTCTTTTCTTATTTCTTTTAATTTTGTGATGCTGAAGTTGAAACAGTAATGTCCTTAATATAAGATAAACAGTCAAAGACTATAGCATGATTTTATGAAAAAATTAATGATTCCAATCACCAATAACTCAGGCAATAAATATAGACTAAATCAATGGTTACCATAAAAAGTGAAGGTCAAATAAAAGAAACATTGATGTCGTTTGTTTAAGAGAAACAGTTAAAGATTCTAGCATGATTTTAGGAAAAATTCAATAATTCCAATCAGTAATAACTCAGGAATGAATATAGCATGATTTTAGGAAAAATTGATTCACTAATTCAATGGTAACCATAAAAAGAGAAGATGAATTAAGAGAAACATTGATGTTGTTTTTATAAGAGAAACAGTTAAAGATTCTAGCATGTTTTTAGGAAAATAAAAATAAAAATATTGACAGGTGAAAAGTTCAAATAACTCAGGAAATGAATATAACATGATTTTAGGAAAAATTCAATGATTAAATCAATGGTTACCATAAAAAGTGAATGGCAATTAATAAGGCCGAACATTTGTTTGTAACAATTACAAACAATTTGAGATCAGCCCAATAATTCTTTACATGCAGAAAATAACATTAACATAGATTAAAAGGAAGGTAATAAACAAAATACAGTTTGATATTTAAAAGAACCACATCCATAGTCGAAACTTAATTAAAAAAAGCCAAAACTTGTTGAATAAACATAAATAATTAGTGATAACTCGTATCAATTGTCACTATCAGAATGGGATCGAGGTCACACAACTGAGTCATATTAATCTCCATTTTCTTAACTACAAAGAGAGAAGAAACATTAATGTTTCTGATATAACTAAAATAAACATAAAATTCAAACATCCATGAATTAAAAAATTCAAATCTTTACCGAGGGTGTATATAGATATTTGGAGAAGAGAAGAAGATGAACAAAAGTTAGTGTAAGTGTGTGTGTGCCTGGTATTTATAATGAATGTGGTAGACTTTGACATTGATTTTAATTACTTCAAATTTAGTAGATAACTTTGGAAAGTTAATTATCATTAAAACTGATTATAAAATTTTGAAGAATAGGTCAAAAAAGATTTCCAGTTTTAGGTTCGAACATTAATGTTTTCCAAAAAAGTTCCTATAATTTTGAAAATTAATGATTTCCGGTTAAGACTTTCGTAATTACTTTGTTGCTCATTTATTGTTGATGTGATGACATGTTTATGTCCAAAGAGTTTGTTTTTTATTCTTATTAACATTAATGTTGTTCTAAATGCTTATTATTGTTAATCATAATGATTTTCGGGTAAGACATTTCTGTAATTACTCGGTTGACTCATTTAAAGAGATCGCGAAGACCGTTTTATGTTAAAAGAATTTTGTTTTTATTTAATATCATTAATGTTGGCTTCATAAACAACTTTTTTCTATATTTATAATCATTAATGATTTTCGTGTAAGAGTCTGCATAAATGATTTTCATTAATTAATGGGAAGGTTTTGTTTTCTATTTTCAGCCGTTGATTATTTTTCTTTTCCACGTGTCAATCTCTTGATTTTATATGTTTGTAGGCCTAGCCCATGTTTGTTTCTAGAATTCTCCATGTATTATTATATATATGGTTATCATTGATGAATGAAATCAAGGAAATATAACCTTCCAATATGGTATCAGCCAAATCAACGATCCTCTCCTAAAATCTCTCCCAAAATCGTCTCCCTCCCCTCTTTTCTCCACAAAACAGCCGATCCTTTCTACAATTAAACCTTAAAAAAATCGGCAAGAATGGCCGGTGATGATAACACCACACACACATCTGATCACAAAGGTACTTCCAATGCTTCTTTTAATATACATCAAAGCCTACCACAACTATGTAACCACTTCAATAAAGGAACATGCAAATTTGGTGATCGTTGTAAGTTTATACACGACTATAAAAATAGATTGGGATTGACCGCTCATAAAAATACAAGGAATAACATTAACGGTCGCATGTTTAGTACTTCTATTCACCCAATATCCACCCCCACTATTCTTCCCCTATTCCTGATCAAAATCGTGTATACCAACCCATGTTTAACAATAGAGTGGGCCAAAGGATCCCACAACAGGCCCAAAGTGCTTTTACTATCCAACAGGCCCAACAACCAACTAGTTACCATACGGCCCAACAACCGGTGCAGGCCCAACATGCTGCTATGTATCCAGCAGCCCAGTTTCAACAAGTTACAAATTTGAATAGTGGTATACTTGGTGCAGCTCCCGGTTTGTATCCAACTCAACCTGCTTCATTACCTAGTGCGTATAGCACTATGACGGTTCAAGACCCTAACATGGACACATGTGCTTCTTCTCATTTAAATTATAATGCTAGTAATTTAAGTACCATTTTTAATCAACGTTTATTCCCATATGTACATGTTGGTGACGGTAATTCCATTCTCGTTACTAACACCGGCCCATATCAGTTTTACCTTTCTTCATTCGCCCTTTCATCTCTCATTGGTTAGTTACCCTACTATAAATTAAAATATCTCATTTCGTTCGTCAATTTACTAGAGATTAGAATGCACTATCGATTTGAGCGTTTAGTTTTTTTGTGAAGGATTTCCTGACTTCCATCATCCTCCTTCGATGTGATCTAGTTCGGCTGATCTTTATCCAGTGACCTAGCGTCAACTTTCTCCTACTGCTTTTTCTTCACAGATCTTCCTCGTGGGCATCATAACGCCTCGGTCATCCGGGTGATGAAGTGCTACACTCCCTTGTTTCTTGTCGTTTTATTTCATGTAATAAAGAAAAGACTCCACATCTTTGTCATGCTTGCCAACTCGGCAAACATGTGAAGCTTCCTTTCCATAGTTCGGATTCTATTGTTGAAAACTGTTTTGATATCATTCATTCGGATTTATGAACATCTCCTATTGTTAGTTCTAGTGGTTTTAAATACTATGTCTTATTTCTTGACCATTTCTCTCATTATCTATGGATCTATCCTCTTTGTTCCAAATCTGACATGTTTGATAAAATTTTGCATTTCCGTACTTATGTTAAAAATCAATTTAAATGCGAAATAAAAAGCTTCCAATGTGATCATGGTGGTGAGTTCGATAATGAATCCGAACTCCACACCACTTTTGCCAAAATGGCAATTAACTAGATTCTCTTGACCAAAAACCCTCCCAACAGAAATGGCAAGGGCGAATCGAATGATAAGCGACAATTCTAATAATATAACTTCGTACTCTTTTATTCATGGTGCAACCTCAATGGGTGGTATCTCATGAGTAGGTGGTGGTGATATATCAGGTGTGTCACTGTCTGAAGAATCATTAATCGACGATAGGAATGGTGAAGTAGCTGGTAGTGGTGGTATATGATCTGATGACGGATCCTCGGATGGTTCAGCCTCCGTATCAGATGTGAGTGAGTAATCAGGTTATGCGAGTGTGTAATCTGGAGATGGTGGTACAATAGGTGAAACAGTAGGTATCTCGGTGGGTGTCAATGTGGTATCAACATGAATAGTAGGTGGGGTCACAGTAGGTGGAGTGGCTGGTACATTGGTAGGGATCCTACCAAACCAAAGAACTTGTCCAGAAGATGTGCCAACACTCTCCTCGGAAGAATCCGAAGAAATCAAAATAGTGGAGATAGCCATTACCTTCACAAGCAAAAGTTTATATAGATTTCCTTTATATCAACCGTGCATGATGCGGGAAAATGAATGAATGAGTAAATGAACGATATAATTATAGTAATATTAGTTATACTTAGTATTTAATTACATAGTACACATACATATAACATATACGTAAGATCACGTAAAGTACATATAACTACGTATGATCACATATTGGTTATAGACCAGACCTAGTTATACTACCTGGTTCTCTATAACCTTGGTTCTGGATATCAATATGTCACACCCCCAAATAGGGTCCCGTCAGAATAAGCGTCCGAGGGCGTGACGTTCATGAATATCACAAGTACCAAGCATAAAGAACGACCTCTAATAGTAATATTAAACTCAACCTTTTTAATTATATATATATATATATATATAATAAATATATAAATAATAAGGCTAAATCAACGGTAAAGTATTCCGAGAGGCTTTTAAAATATTCGTTTCTATCCAAAACAAAATCCTTCAAAAATCTACCCGGGTCGTTCTCCCAACGAGGTGCGAATTGAAAATCGGATTACGTTTGTGATCGCGTGAATTGAATGGATAAAGATTTTTTGGATTGGATTACTAATTCTACAATTAAAATGCAAAAACGATGAAAGAAAACCTAAAAACGAAAGCTAGAACGGATTTAAACCTAAAAACGAGAACCGGGTCGAATCCTGTTCTTTAAAAAATGAAATTTTGCAAAAATAACCCTACGAAAGCAAATCTAATTTTCCTAGGTGCTAAATGATAAAAGAAAATTTTGAAAAAACGAATTATATTTTGTTGACTTTTTAATAATTTATTATGATTTAAAAACTGTTTTAAAAAGAAAAATAGATTAAAAATAGTAAACGATATGAGAAAAATATGAAAAAATACATAAAAGTAGTTTAAGACATGCTGGATTTAAGAAAAATAAAAGCTTTGAAAGTTGGCTTAAAAATAAGCCGGAAATAAGCTAAACGTGGCTTAAAGGCTTATTTGAAAAAAAAGAGGGTAAAAGAATTATGTGTGCAAGTTATGACAGAAAAGACCCAAGGGCAGGAGTGGTTTGTGTGTGTGGTGTTAAAACGGGTAGAGGTTGGTGAGGTTGAGGGTTCGAGCCTTGCTCACCCTCAACTTCACAATTTCCCCGTTTTTACTTTTTGAAAGTTTTCTTTTTGCAAACTTATAAAACTAGTGAAAATAAACAACTTTAAAAAAGTGAGTTTTTACAAAACTTAAAAATAAGCTGAGAAATAAGCTGAAAAGTGACAGAAATGCTATTTTTACACTAAGTCTAAAATTAAGCTAACTGATGGGCTTTTTCTTGACAAATAAGCAAATGAAAATGAAAAATAAGCAAGAACAGATTATCTACTATACCTAATAAGCAAGTTTGAAGAAAAATAAGCAAGGAATATAAGCTAAAAAGGACAGAATCTATAAAAGGCTTTTTAACTTAAAATGTTTAGCTACAAATGCAAATAAGCTCAAATAAGCTCTACCCTAAAGTTAATAAGCTAAAATAAGCACTAACTAACATAATAAGCAAATTCAAACAAAATTAAGCAAAGAAAAACAGATTAATAAGCTAAAATTTTCAAATACGCTAATGGCCAAAAACTAGTTTCAAACAACCTAAGGGGAACCTTTGGGCTTATTTTTAAGCCCAATGATGGAACCTTATGGCTTAATGAGCTATATAAGCTTAAAGTCTGGCTTAAGGGCTATAAGTATAAGCAAAGACAAAACAGTTTGAAACAAAGATAAGCTACAAAAAGGCCTTGTGAAAATGGCTTGTTGCACAGGGTATGCTACTTTTTTGGTTTTCTCAAAATGACAAATGGCAAAAAGCAGGCCTAAAAATGAGCTATAAAATAAGCTCTAAACTGAAAATTTACTAGGAAATCTTTGACAGATTTTTGCAAAACTAAAGTAAAAGGAAAGACACTTATACACTTCTATTTTGACACTGAAAATGAAACAAAAACAAGTCTCTAAAGCTAGTTATGACAGCTTAATCAAATAAGCTGTGATAAGCTAGATTTAGAAACACAGTTTTAGACAACTATAATAAAAACTTAAAAACAACTTTTAAACTTAAAAACTCTTGAAAAACAGATGAAAAGACACTTAAAATTGCTTGTTAAAGATGGCCAAATGACCCAATGGTTTTTATAACCAAAATTACCCACTTTTCACCCTTGACCCAAACACCCCTTTAAGTATACTAAGTCAAATTTTAAGCTGATTTCCCAAGTTTTAAGCCAAGGTTTTTGAAAAACAGTTAACAACTAGTAAATAGCAAGCAATAATAAGCACAAATAACACAATAAAAAGTACTAGAATAAGCAAATAAGATATAAGCAGTTTAAGAGTATATAAAGGACAGATTCAAAGCAAGACTTAAATAAAAGACATGAAAACATTAAATAAGCATAAGTAAGCATGAACTAACATGAATAAGCATAAATAAGCAGGACTTAAGCAGAAAATAAGCAAATGCACAGTAATAAGCAAGAAAAATGAAAAATAGAAAACTCACAAAGGTCCTTAGCTTTTGGCAAGACAATAAGCTCTCAACAGCTTATAAACCTTTCCTATAGCTTCCCAAGAAGCACTAAACCCATGGCCATCCAAGATTTACCATGCTCCTTGCTTTCTTGATTTTTTTTTTGATATTTTTTTGGATTTTTGAATTTTTTTTGACAGAAAATGAAATAAGGCTTATATAAACTTCAAATGACTTAAAAGCTTATACAAAACCTTAAGAAAACAGTGTTTAAATGACAATAAGCTTAAATGACAAGTATTAAAGAAAAGCTTAAAAAATGCATAAAATTAAATTGCAAGTATTAAAAGACAGAAATTAAAATGACAAGAAAATTTAAATGACAATGTATTAAAATGACAGTATTAAAATGGTACAAATTTAGGTTTACAAGCTTTTGCCTTCTAAACAAAATTCGACAAAAAACTAATGAGGTACACTAGCTACTATTTATACTAAAACTTGGTCTTGAGTCTCTTGTGTTTCTTCACTGAGTAGCTTCAAGCTTTTGTGTTTGTTGTGTGAGTATAAGTCCAAAGCAATCTTGTCCATCAATTTTGAGTAGTGCCCAAGGCCAACGATCTTAACCCTTGATGATTTTGTCTTGTTCATTGTCGAATGGGGTATTTGGGGATTGCCAACATGGAAATTGACCCATGTGATGTGTGGGGTGAGTGAAAATGACAATTTTGTTTGTAGGAACAGTGGTCGAGGAGGGGGAAAATGACAGGGATGCGTGAATAGTAGAGTTGAGGGTTTTGGCGGGAAATTTGGTTTAGGGTGAGCAGGGTAATAGTTTGGAGAAATGGCAAAATCAGTCCCTCAAGGTGTTATATGTTATTACATGTATGGTCCTTGTTGGTTTATAAAGTTTGGAGGGTTGACAGTTTAAGTTCTTCAAGGTGTATGTTGTTATTACACCGAAAGTCCTTCTAGGTGATACAACTTTGAGGACTTGGTAGCTTTGGTCCTTTTTTGTATAAAAAAAGGGATATGGGCCATTTAAACCTTAAAGGCTTATAAGTCTTGATAAATATAGCTTAATGGGTTGCCCCGTCCCATTAGATGGGTACGGGTGGCCCATTAAGTTTTTTTCTTCGGTTTTGCTTCCGTCTTTGACTTTGACTTTTGGTTGACTTTGACTTTGTCTTTTCACGCTTTTCCATTTAGTGCCCGGTTTTGTCCGTTTTGGCTTGATTTTTCGTCCTTTTCTTGGATATTCGTTTCCTGCACAATATAAATAAAAACATACAAATACAATGTAGTGTTGGTACGTTTTTGGTCATTTTAGTCCGATTATTATGGAAAATGGTATGTATATTTAAGCACATACAAAAATCCCCCATACTAAACTATTGCGTGTCCTCACGCAATGCTATAAGTAAACACTTAAGAAAACTAAGAATCTCAATCCCCCTCGACTAATAACCTCGAAAAGTAGCTAAGTGTTCGCCAAGGGGAAATAAAGAATCAAAAGCTTTGAAAAGCCCCGTTTTTACCATTTTTAAATATATACACTAACTACCAAAAATATTTTTGTATTTTTCTTTTTTCTCATTTTTTTTTACTTTTCATATTAAGCAACTAACTGGAACGTTTGACTTTCGTTATTTTTTATAACTTTTAGGGATCATAAAACAAGATGCATTTCAATCCTAAAATGCCTCTAAAAAGGATAAATTCATCGTCCTCGACTTTTCACTTATTCCAAACCAAGCTTAAACCGAATTCACCGTTAAATATAAGTAAAGATGCTAACACTATTCATATTTGTAACTTGTAAACTTTTCACTCTCGACAATTATTATATTTAGGTAAATGTGCCATTTTGAATTTTAATCATTTATCAACGTTTTGCAAAATTCTATGTTTCACGTTCCACCCGAGAATAATAAGTTTGAAGGCGAGATTATCCCATGTAGCGACTTTCGTCTCGACACATCCCAACCTTGCGGCTAAGTGACCAGGCTTTTGATACCCCACAGAGACTAGTATCGGGACTCACGGACCTTTGGTTTCAAAAACTCTTAGGTTTCCCGTATACACATAGCTTATTTAGAAAAACTTAAAATAAAATAGTCTTAGTTCAAAAGCATATTTAAATTTAAGAAAAAGAGATTTTCCCTATATTTATTAACTCACATTTACTACACTTAATATAATTACACATTTTTAAGGAAATCCTCGACCTTTTAGAAGGCTGCAACATCGGTTGTGAGCCGGCAAGATGCAGCAAACTTTTATCAGCCCACAGTTTATAATTATTATTACCACAATATTTTTTTTTGCATATAATACTATGATATAGAGAAAATTTCGTTTTAGAAAATTTAAGTATAAATTTGAACTAAAATTATTGATATCGACTATACTTCAAAAATTGTTGATTTAAGTTTAGTTTTCAAAAATAGCACGTATTATTAGCCCGGTTAGAAGCTTATGGGAGAAAAAGCCACAAATTACATACATGAGCTCTTAAGATTTCCAAATAATCCTTGTTTAGCATCCAACTCATAATTAACTCTATCATTTTTTGTTCTTCGCGAAGATCCGCGAACGCTTAGTCTAAAAGTTAAGGAACAAGCTAGAGCTCAACACGCTCGATCGAGTCAAAATTTATTCTTATTCTACCCAGCAGGAAAGTCAAAATTGTGACAAAACACTTATTTTATTTTTGAAAATTTTTAAATTTTTTCATTTTTTTGAAATTTTGGTGGTAAAAACGGGATTACGCGAAAACAACGACTGCAGGCACAATCAAATCGATAGATCCCCCCATACTAGAATTAAACATTGTCCTCAATGTTTTAAGAAGGGTCTCTACGTAAATCTAAGCCGTTTATTAAGTATGCTTAAAGAAAAAACGTTAGTCGATAAGATTGGGATATTAGATTCCCAAAATGAAGCTAAGGATGTGAAGCTCGAGTGATCTAAGGACAAAACCGCGAGCACGAGAGGCTTTAAAAATCCGGGCAATCCTTGACATACAAAACAAAACACGTAACACGGAAAATGGAAAGAGGCGAGCCTCTCACAACAACAAAACACTTATTCATTACTACATAACTACCATACTACTACTACGATTATACTAGGATAAGCATGGGTTGCCACCCACGAAGCGCTTGTTTTAGGTCACTTAGCTTGACCCAATCCCCCCCCATACTTGAGCTTGTCAAGAGGGATAGAAATAGGGATGACGAACACCCAAATTTGGAGTGTTGTCTCCATGAATCAACATCGGGCTTTTCTGATGAAAAAGCTTAGAAACTTTAAAGCCCCGATGTGATGAAGAAGGAAGAGATTTATCCTTTGAAGCAAGAACACCGTGATTGAAAACTTTGTCTTCATTTTTGGATGAAAATGGAAGTAAAGTATCAATCACGGGGGAAAAAGTAGCAAGAAATCTTGTTTCTATTTCTAGAAGGAGAAAAAACATCATGATCGGATCCGAGATCATTAGAAGGAATTAAGTCGAAATCCATATGAAGGGTGGGATGGGTGGGCAAAATATTAGGCACATCCACGGGGATGTCTTCGACCACATTAATGGTTGAATCTCCCGAATCGGGATAATCAACATGAAATAAATCAAACTCGGGAAGGGAAGTAGAATTATCGTCATCTTTCGAGTTAAAATCATCACTCTCAATACCTGGTGGTATAGAGTCATCCGGACCAGGAAATATATCGATCTCTTCCCTAAGAGAGTCACTATCCTCAACGGGGATAGAAAATGTGGGAAGAGACTCGATGATCGTATTTGGAATAGCATGAAAATCTTCCGGTGGCTGGGGAGAAGAGTTATCGTAAAGCGGACTCTCCAAAAACAAAATATCACCCTCCGGATCAAGGTTGATATTATCAATTCCCGGTGGAATTGATTGGAGACGAGTGAGTTCACCGGCGAACTCATCGAGAAGAAAATCAATCTTGGGAGGGGAAGCCATCAAGGTATCATGATTGACTAATGATTCAAGAAGATAAGACTCGGCATCAAAACGAACATCTTTCGGCGTAGAATCGAGGTCTTCATTATGAATCGGATTAAACTCACTAGAAATGATTTCCTCGTCAAGATCAAAAAGAGGGTTCGAAAAAGTTTTAAAACTCATTTCGTGTATAACCTCCTCATGACTTAACTCGTCATCACTAAAGGTAGAATCGTCGAAGAGAGGATTAGAAAACGTTGAAAAATTTGTCGTTTGAGAATCATCACAATCGGGCACATCACACTCACTTTCGATATCGGAGAAATCCTCGGAATCACTTGGGGTTGGGACAAGGTTCTCAACACTAGACTTTATGAATTCGTCTGATTCTGTTTCCGGAATAGTGTCAAGATGCTCATCCTCCATTATGAGAGAGTCAACGGGCTTCTCGGGTGTGATTGAAATAGTATATTCCTCGTCATCATCATCATCATAGCAAAAAGAGTTGAAATGTCGCGAAGGATAAGTACTAAGATTAGCTACCTGCTCTAGTTGCTGAAGCTTTTTCTTTTTATTAATTTCAATACTCATTTCATTGAAATTTTCCTTAAGCTCATTAATCTTAATCTCAATATCAATTCTCCCACTTCGATAATCCTTTCAATTAATTAAAGTTTTCATTTAATCTAAATACTGCTACTTCAGATCCTCCATATCTTGGATACTCATCTCTTGAGGAGGTTGATGAATGACGAGAAACTGCAGGGGTTCAATTTGGTCAAAACCGGAATAACTAGAATCATAACACGGATTAGGTTCGTAATAATTCTGGTTTATTGGTTGAAACTGGAAAGTCTCATAAAGACCCCCGCAATTTGCACAATAAGGCTCATCGAAGATCAATTGATCGCATTGACAAGTCTCATGCGGGCCCCCACAGCGGGTACAATAAATATATTGTTGAAAATTAGGTGAAGTTTGTGGAAAATAATCAAAGTTTTGATTGAAACACGGGTTCGGATTAGGGATAAACGGAACTTGCGGTGGACAATCGTAACTGTAATGAGCATCGTTTCCACACAACTCACAAGAATATGTCTGATACTGGGGTTGTGGAGTGTAGTCGGAAAAATTTGGAGAATTATTAATAGAATCAGGATTTGGATTAATGACCGAATTGCACATATTACAAAATCCATCTCTACAATTATTTCCACACTGCTCACACATACACCGGTAACAACGATCCTCATCTTCGTTCATACGACTTTTACAATGAAAACAATGACGATAGTCGAATGGCGCCATAAGAATTAAACAATTAAGAGGGATAAGAAGAAGAATTAAATGGCAAAGAGGTTAAAGGAGATTATTATTGGTTTTTCAATAATTAATTAACAATTTATTTTAATTAGACCGAAGAACTTAAACCAATAATCAACTTGCTTCACGGTCGCTCTTTAAAAGAAAAACGCACAAAGGAGTGGAGGAGCGGGAAAGAGCGAAGCTATTAAAAACCTTCTCCTTTCAGGTCGTAGTTCCTCGGAACAACCCTCCTTATACCCCTCTTGGAGTTTGTTAAACTTTTAAAGGTGAGCTGTACTTGACAAGTGACACAAAGGCAAGTTTTAAATCTTTGAATTCGGAACTTATTTGGTATTGTTAATTAATTGATATTCACAAAATTGGAAAAGTAAAATATTTTTGGTTTTTATAAAAATATACACAAATTCAAACACTAATCTTCAAACGAAACGATAATCGTTTCACAGCCTCCCCGGCAACGGCGCCAAAATGATAACCTTAAAATTAGCCTTTTTGTATATATAAATTATAATAAATATAATAAATATATAAGGATAATTTCAAGATTATAATTCCTGATTGTAGTTACCCGCGGCTGCTGCAACGTATCCTTGAATATTATCCCGATATTCTGGGAAAGTGTTGCCATCGGCGGCGAGACACTGATAGTAAGGATGAGCACCACCGCACGTAACACAAACTTCCTCAACGGCTTTTACGGAAGCTGGAGGTAGGGTTGCTTGAAATTGTTTAAGAATAGCCGTCATAGCGGTAGTCACATCACTCGTTTGCTGATTTACTTCATGAGTAAGTTTGGCTATATCGGAAGAAGAAGAATTACCATCACGTGAATTGCGGACCTTGGATTTGTTTTCGATAATCGTCAACACATCTTGAGTACTTCTTTCTAAAAGATTGCCACCGGCGGCAGAATTCAAGGAATCTTGGTCGGCCGGGTTCAAGGAATTGTAGAAAGTATCAAGTTGGTGCAATTCGGTGAAACCATGATGAGGACAAGCATGAAGGAGATCTTTGTATCGATCCCATGCCTCATGAAACGGTTCATCAAACCGTTGTTGAAAATTAGAAATTTCATTTCGAAGGTTTAGTCCCGTCTTGAGGGGGGAAAGAAATCGTTAATGAATTTGGATCACAAGATCTTCCCAAGTGAAATAAGAACGAGGGGGTTCTTTTTCAAAGCCAACGACAGCTTGCCCCCTGCAAGAGAGACAGAAAAAAGCATGAGCAAGTATCGCTGAATCGGCACATCCTTGTATTTTGGATTTGTGGAATGTTATTTTTTGAACCAACGATGTGGGTCATGAGGAATTGTCTTTCTCTCAAGGTCCGAAGAATAGGTCGAATCAGCATATTTAATGAGACTGTGCTTGAGCTCGAAATGCTGAGCAAGAATTGGAGGAACCACGATTGCCTCCGCATAACCCTCGGTGGGTGCACGGAGCAATTCTGCCATAGTACGTTGATCGGCCATCGTAACTATGGGTGATTCTTCGAGAAGAGAAAGATTTGTTTTGAACGTCTACGGTTATGACATTTTCGGGTTTGAAGTGGTTGGATTAGAAGAAGAATTACCAACGAGATTAGAAGAAGAACGAGTGTGCATGCACTAAAAAGATTAAAATATAAATATTTTTGGTTTTTTCAATTTCTTTCACAATTTATTTTAATGGACAAAACGAGATCGAATAACTTAAACCAATAATCGACAAGCTTCACGGTAGCTCTTTAAAAGAAAAACGCACAAAGGAGCGGAGGAGTAGGAAAGCGCGAAGCTATTAAAAACCTTTCTCCTTTAGGGTCGTAGTTCCTCGGAACAACCCTCCTTATACCCCTCTTAGAGTTTGTTAAACTTTTAAAGGTGAGCCGTACGTCGCTAGTGACACAAAGGCAAGTTTTGAATCTTTGATTGGGAACCTAAGATGAAATGCTCAAGATGCAAGCATTATACGTTAAAGAAAAACAAATAACAAATTCAACTAGTATGTTGTAAGAAATTGTAAATTTGTATATAAAAAATGTAACCCAAAGAGCCTCCCAACCACGTTCATAATCTTACCTACTAACAACCAACATGCCCCCACCGGCCCACGTCGACATATATACCTTCACCAACACATTCCAACCCCCTCCCCCCCATTCCATTCCCTCCCCGCCCCAATCCAATAAACCAGTGAGGAGACACCCTAACCCCCACCATACCCCCCACCCCCCTTATGCCCCACCCCCCCGCCAAACCCCCACCCCACCCCCCGCACCCCCCCAACGCCATGACCACCCACTCTCCAACAACTCCAACACATCTTAACCCTCCCACCAATCATGCATCAAAAACAAACAAGCATCCTTCCCCAAAAAAACATAAAAAGTGTCAAAAACAAGCTAAAAAACACAACATTTTTGTTTTTGATTTTTCTTGATTTTTTATCTTATACTAATACTAATAAAAGAAAATGAAAAATATTTTTGTATTTTTGTATTTTTATAAATAAAAGAAAATATTCACAAACGGGAATGATAACTTCACGAGGGAAGGGTCTTCAAAAACTAATCTTCAAACGTATTCACGAAAATCGCACACACCTCCCCGGCAGCGGCGCCAAAAATTGATAACCAACTTTTTAGGGTTAGATTATAATTCAATTATAATATAGTATAGTAAGAATTCCAAGAGATTCAAATCAATTCCTTTTATCCAAAGGAAAATCAAAAATCCCCCGGGTCGTTCTCCCAACGAGGTGCGAATTGAAAATCGGATTACGTTTGTGATCGCGTGAATTGAATGGATAAAGATTTTTTGGATTGGATTACTAATTCTACAATTAAAATGCAAAAACGATGAAAGAAAACCTAAAAACGAAAGCTAGAACGGATTTAAACCTAAAAACGAGAACCGGGTCGAATCCCGTTCTTTAAAAAACAAAATTTTACAAAAATAACCCTACGAAAGCAAATCTAATTTTCCTAGGTGCTAAATGATAAAAGAAAATTTTTAAAAAAAGAATTATATTTTTTGACTTTTTAATAATTTATTATGATTTAAAAACTGTTTTAAAAAGAAAAATAGATTAAAAATAGTAAACGATATGAGAAAAATATGAAAAAATACAGAAAAGTAGTTTAAGACATGCTGGATTTAAGAAAAATAAAAGCTTTGAAAGTTGGCTTAAAAATAAGCCGAAAATAAGCTAAACGTGGCTTAAAGGCTTATTTGAAAAAAAAGAGGGTAAAAGAATTATGTGTGCAAGTTATGACAGAAAAGACCCAAGGGCAGGAGTGGTTTGTGTGTGTGGTGTTAAAACGGGTAGAGGTTGGTGAGGTTGAGGGTTCGAGCCTTGCTCACCCTCAACTTCACAATTTCCCCGTTTTTACTTTTTGAAAGTTTTCTTTTTGCAAACTTATAAAACTAGTGAAAATAAACAACTTTAAAAAAGTGAGTTTTTACAAAACTTAAAAATAAGCTGAAAAAGTGACAGAAATGCTATTTTTACACTAAGTCTAATATTAAGCTAACTGATGGGCTTTTTCTTGACAAATAAGCAAATGAAAATGAAAAATAAGCAAGAACAGATTATCTACTATACCTAATAAGCAAGTTTGAACAAAAATAAGCAAGGAATATAAGCTAAAAAGGACAGAATCTATAAAAGGCTTTTAAACTTAAAATGTTAAGCTACAAATGCAAATAAGCTCAAATAAGCTCTACCCTAAGGACAATAAGCTAAAATAAGCACTAACTAACCTAATAAGCAAATTCAAACAAAATTAAGCAAAGAAAAACAAATTAATAAGCTTAAAATTTCAAATAAGCTAATGGCCAAAAATTGGTTTCAAACAGCCTAAGGGGCACCTTTGGGCTTATTTTTAAGCCCAAGGATGGAACCTTATGGCTTAATGAGCTATATAAGCTTAAAGCCTATCCTAGGGGCTACCTAGAAAAGCAAAATAAAACTGGTTTGAAATAAAATTAAGCTAAGAAAAATGCCTGTGAAAAGTGCTTGTTGCACTTAGTACACACTGAGTGGTTTTTATTTTAGGAAAAAGAGTGGCTTATGCAGCCCTCTAAATAAGCTAGCAAATGAGCTTAAAATGGAAAAACAAGTTAAAACATATTGAGTGGGACAGGAAAAAAAAGCTTATGCTCAAAATTTTAAAAGCTAAAAACACTTTTATCTAACTGAAAATTGAAATTGAAAAAGGGTTGTTTTATACTAAAAGACACTTTGTAAAAACTTGGACAGATTTTAAAACAACAAAAGTAAACTAAATGAAAACTAAACTATTGCCTTTGACAAATAGAAACAACACATACAAAACGTAAAACTTGCTAAAAAGATTTTGATCAAATAATTAGTATAAATCTGTTTTGTCACTAACATATTTAAACACTACTTAGAAAAATCTTAAAACTTCAAGCTTAAACGTTGTAAACCAATTTAAAACAACTTAGAAAAGGCTGTCAAGGATTGTCAATTTACCCAAAAGGATTTTAGCACAAAATGACCCACTTTGGCACCTTGTGCCAAACACCCCTTTAATAATCAAAAGTCCTATTTGAAACTGATTTTGAAAGATTTAGCCAAAGTTTTTGAAAAACAGATATAAAGCAAACAATGATGAGCACAAATAAGCACAAAGGACAAAGCAATAAGCACTAATATAAGCAATTAAAGATTATGCAGAATAAGGGCAAATAGGACAGTTTTAAGGTAAAAACTTAAACAGGGGCATAAAAACAATAAATTAAGGCAAATAAGCAACAAACAACAATAAAAATCAAGATAAGCAAGTAATAAGGAGAAAATAAGCTTAGCTACATTAAAATGCAAAAATTGAAAAGAGAGCTTACAAGAGGTCCAAGCTTATGGCAAGACAATAAGCTTTCAAAAAGCTTATAAACCAACCCTAATGCTTCCCATGAAGCTCTAAACCCAAGGCCATCCAGAATTACCCTTGCTCCTTGCTTTTCTTGAAAGATTTCTTTTTGTGATTGTTTTTTTTTATTTTTATGACAGAAAATTAAACAAGAGCTTATATCAGCTTTTAATGACTTAAAATCTTATACAAGAGCTTACAAACAAGTGTTTAAAAGACAAGTATTAAAATGACAAGAACTAGAGGAAAACTTTAAAATTTCATTAACTTCAAGGAAATTACAATGCATAAATTTAAATGACAAGATATTTAAATGACAAGATATTTAAATGACAATTAATTAAAAAGACAGTAATTAAAATGGTATAAATTTTTGATTACAAGCTTTTGACTTTAAACAAAATTCGACAAAGGCAAAAAGCTACAAACTGCATATATTTATACTAAGGGTCTTGAGCTTCACTTGTGTTTCTTCATAGAGAGAGAATCAAAGCTGTGTGTTTTCTTTGTGAGGGAGTCTTCAAAGTTAATCTTAGCCCTTGGTTTTGCTTGGTCTCCAATCCTAGCAATCTTGACCCTTGATTCGTTTTTGTCCAATGGAGTTGTTTAGGATTGCCAAGGTGGCAATGGCTTCTTGTGAGGTGGGGTTCAAGGGAAAGGGATGGTTTTGGCTGGTGTGAACAGTAAACGAGGTGGGGGAAAGTGATGGGAGAGATGATGAATAGTGCCAAAAGGGTTTTGGCGGGTAAACTGTTTTGGATATTAACAGGGTAAAGTGGTTTGGGGTTTTGGCAAAAACAGCCCCTCATTTTGTATATTGGTATTGCAACAAAAGTCCTTTGTGGTGTTTAAGTTTATAGGGTTTGGCAAGATCAGTCCTCCAAGGTGTTGTGTTTAATTTCACCCATCGTCCTTGTAACATTAACAGAGTTAATGTTTAAAGGGTGAAATGGGTTAACTGTCGTTAAGGTGATGGGCCTTTTTGGTTTAACTGTTTGGGCCTAGTATATTCATTTGGGCCGTATGATAAAAAATAGATTTGGGCCATTCATGTCTTCATAATGATTAAATGGGCTGACCCGGCCCGTTAAATGGGTACGGGTGGGCCCATTTAACATTTCTTCGTTTTCGGATTTGACATTGACTATTGATTTTCACGCTTTTCCATTTCGTGCTCGGTTTTGTCCGTTTTTGGCTTCGTTTTTTTGTCCTTTTGTCGGATATCCGTTTCCTGCACAATATAAGAGAAAACATACAAATACAATGTATTTTTGGTACGTTTTTGGTCATTCAAGTCCGATTTTAAAGGTCAAA
>BQNB010126008.1:6304-19671 GCA_026074375.1 Tanacetum coccineum
GGTACGGTTATCGTCGGTGAAATCCGAATATACCACGTTGATCGAAAAGATGTCACGATCACGATGGTATAAGTCTTAAGTCCCGTAGATTAACGTCACACAAAACCGAAAACCGAAAAAGAGCTTATACGTGAAACTGGTTCGGCTCTTTTTAAATTTTAACTAGTTCGGCTCATTTATACTTAACTCGATCGGCTCTTGAAAACTTAAACTCGTTCGGTTCTTTTAAACTTTAACTCGTTCGGCTCTTAAAATTGACACTCGTTCGGTCCTTTTTGTTTTTCTACTGGGTCGGCTCTTAAGAAATACACTCGTTCGGCTCTTTCAAGAAATACACTCGTTCGGTCCTTTTTGTTTTTCTACTCGTTCGGCTCTTTAGTTCGATGGTCTCGTTTGGTTCCTTTAGAAAACAACTAGATCAGTGGTCTTAGTTCGGTTGAACTGTTCGGTGGGGGTACGCGCGGCGAACGGCGCGGCGCGGCCCTGCTCGACCTGAGACGCCGCGAACCGAACGAAGACGGCGAAACCCGAGGGGACGAACGGACCGCTCCGCGGAAATCACGGAACGGGAACTCCGACGGAACGGGAACGCTCGACGAACGGAACTGCAAACGGACGACCGCGCGCGAACCGAGCGCGAACGGGAACCCGCGGGGGGGGGTTGCTTCCCCGCGCGAACGAACGACCGACGCGAACGCCGCCGCGAAACGAACGCGAACGGAACTGCGAACGAACGAACCGCTCGAACCGACGACCCGGCCCGGAAATATTGCCGAATCGCTGAACCGGACGGAACGATTCGTTCGAACAGAGCCGGCTTCCGAATGCGGTGAAGGATACTGACTGACGAACGCGCCCGACGAACGGAACGACCGGGCCGACCGCGTCGAACGCGGAAACCGCCGACCGCGCGCCCCGCCGGCTGAACGCGCCCGACTGCCGGCCGACGACTCCGCGAACGCGCGACGACCTCGACGATAGCTCCGCCGCGACCGGACCCGCGACTTCGACCCGAGAAACACGACGCTTGCACGCGCGAGTCGAAACGGAGAACGGAACGGGGCGAACGGTAACGACCGACGAACGAGAACGACACGAAATATCAAACACCTTGACCGCACCTTCTTCTTCTCTTGTTTTCAGCCTAGTTTGTTTCAAGCCGTGACCAAAATAGCTTATAAATAAGCTATGACTTCGCAAATATTCCACGAAAACCTTTTTAACAAAACGCTATGAAAAGATTTCAACAAATAAGCTTATACTTCGATGAGTAAGCCGTGACCTCAAAGCAATGAATAAGCTTAAATAAGTTAAAGAAAAGTTGCACGAGAAAAAATAAGCCCAATACGCAAAACACGATTGCAACCGGATAGAAATATCAAGTACAAAACTCAATAAATAGTTTTGTTAATCTATAACTGATTGACCATTAATAGTTTACTCAGCCCAAGAAAAAGAGTGTACGCGGCCCAGAAAAAAAATTGTTTTTGAACAAAAATTCTATCTCAAATTAGCAACTAAAATCAAGTTTTATTATAAAACTATTTGACGCATAAATTTCAAACACGAACCAAAAGTCAAGTAAACACAAGAAAAGAACCAAGGTTAATGACAAAAGGAAGCTTATTGTAAATAAGCCGAATCCAAAAAAAATGAATAGACCACAAATCACTTAACCCACACATGGCAGATGGGATTACCAAATGGTTATCCACAAAAGCGTAATCATATCATAATAATAAGCTATACAATAAGCAAAAGCTAGAAAGATAGAAAGAAAAGTTGGAAGATTTATTAGAGAGAAAACTTAGAGGGTGCAAGATTTCACACACACACAAAATGATGCAAATGGTAACCAACACCCTCTCCTGTGTTGGCAGAGGGTTTCTATTTATACCCAAGCCATAGTTAGTAGGCCGTATGGGCTTTTCTAAATGGGCCGGCTTTTGTAAGTTCTATTTTTCCTTTTAAAGCTTTAATTCTGCAATCTAGCTTAACACTGCTTATTTTCTGCTTATAATTGTTTAGATTAGCTTAATTCTGCTTAATAATATTGTTTGATGCTTATTGTGCTTAATTCTTTGTTTAAAATCTTAGTTTATATGTATTTGTCATAAAACAGTTAAAAATCCAAAAATATTAGCATAGTTAATTAGCTTATTATTTCTGCTTAATTGATTATGAAAAGTTATTCATTAAGTTTACAATAAGCTTAATAATATCTGGTATCTGTGTTTCAAGCCTTATTTCTCAATATCATAAGCTTAATATGAGTTTGGATAATTTAAAGGGGTGTTTGGTTAATGACAGCACTAACTTGAGTTAGTGCTGTCAAAGGCTATTTGGCTCTTTAAACTAAATTCAAATCTTATATTAAAGTTATATGATTAGGATTTAAGGTGTTTGTTAGGATAACATAGCTTTTAGCAAGCTTGTGTGGCCAATGCTTGAAGTCTGAGTCATTAAGCTCAGATTCTTAAGCTCTTGTGCTTAAATTTGTTCTAGCTTAGTTTGTTGATCAATTTGCCTTTGATTTGGTATATTAAAGGTGTAGAAACTAGCCTGCATTGTTTGTTTTTAAAATTTTGTCAACTGCATCAGCAGTCAAAACAGCCTCAAGGCCATTTTCAAGCTTAAAATTAAGCTAGTTAGAGTAGGTTTTAGCTTCTGAAATTTAGTATACAAGTAGTTTAGTAGGTCACTTTTAATCTGTTTGAGCTTAATTTAGGATAAATAGCTTAATTGTGTATCTGTTTTTGTTCTGCAAATTTGCCCTTTGTCTTTTTATAAAAATTTGAAAAAAAAAACAAAAAAAATAGAGAAAACAGGTTTTTCATTGATCTTTTTCTAGGTTTAATTGAATTTCAAAATACTTTTTAGAAGCTGTTTTAAATAGCTTATAGTGTAAGCTTTTTAGTTTTGCTAGTCATTTTGCCATAAGGATCCAATTAGTGTCTTAAAAATAAGCTCAAATGTTGGTAATTGTCCTTCAAAACTGCTAGTTTTTCCTTCTTTTCATTTAAGCTTTTAAAAGCTTTTCCAGCTATAATTGTTAGTTAACTTTTGTCATAATAGCTTATTAGGACTAGTTTTAGGCTTGTGTTCAGCTTATTAGGTTTTCCATTAGCTTATTGAGTTTTTTTAAGCATTAGCAATCATAGCAGTACTAACTCAAAGTTAGTACTGCTGAATTTCTATTTAGCTTATTCAAGGCTTATTAGTGTGCTTATTTTTGATCCTTTGTTCTTCTTAAGATAGTTTTAAGTCAGTTTTAGTTTATTTGCTTTTCTCCTTAGCTTATTGAGTTTCAAAAGTCCAAAAATTTTGCTAAAAAAGTCATTAGTATGAAAAAGCTAAAACTGTCATCTTTCATAAGCTTATTACTGGCTTATTTGTGTGTTTAGGAAAAAGTCCATTTGCAAAAAGTTCTTATTTTAGTAATAATAAGCTTTTCCAAAAAGAATTTTGCAAAATAAAAATGGTTAGGTGTTGGCCGTATTGGGAGGACTCGAACTCGAGACCTCAACCATAACTGCCAAGCACCTTAACCATTTGCGCCCTTGGGTCTTTTCTGTTAGACCTTGGGGTGCACTTGGTTTTAAGGGTTTTTAGCTAATAAGCCTAATAAGCTGTTTGGCTGCTTATTTATAAGCAGTTTTTCAAAACTGTTATTTTTCTTGGGATCTATTTAGTCTTTAGTATTTTTCTTTAATTTTCCAGATTTTTATAAATTAGTTTGGTATTTTTAATTATTTTTCTATATTAAAGTCGTTTTTAAATCATAATAAATAAAATAAAAATCAAAAAAATATAATTCTTTTTTTGAAAATTTTCTTTTGTCATTTAGGATTTTAGAAAAATAAATTTGGATTTGTAGGGATTAAATTTGGCATAGTTGCTTAAATGTCGCGTTTTATTAATTCTCGTTTACGTTTTCATGCTTTAATTCTTAAGTACTTTAAATGCTCTTCTTGTTTACTTGTTTTTACATGTTTTATTCGCTTTCATTAGTAGAATTAGAAACCAAATCAAAAACTTTTAAACCATTCAAATCGCGCGATCACGGACTTAACCGATTTTCAATTCACACTTCGTCGAGGGAAAACGACCCGGGAGGTTTTTTAGACTACTTTGGTTAAAAGTAATTTTCTAGAATCCCTCGCGGAATACTTACTATACTATTATTGACTAATCCTTATACTATAATTGTTTACATCCTTATATACTTATATTATATTATATATAGTGTGTTTTGACTGTAATCACTTAACCTTCTGTACCACACCAAGGACATCATTAGAACATCATCCATACTTGTCCTCCACAAATGAAATACCCCCAAGACATATCAATCCATTGCCTCAACTCATCTTACCCCAAACACTACCTTAAACTACACCACTCACCGAAAGAGAACATATTCAACAAGAAATCAACAATCTCCAAACCTTCCATCACAATGTACAAGAGGCCATTCAAAATGCACAACATGTGCAAGATAGTCTCATCCCTCCTACTTCCATCACCCACATTCAAATGCCGCCACCCTTTTATCCCATAACCACCTCATTCTAAACACCACCACTTGACCCATCCTTCCCTCCATCAAGCACATTTGGACCCATGACCAATTCCTATGGCTGTAAATCCTAGGGGACAAGAAACATGTGCGAACATTGTCAAAAAGACCGAGACCATCATCGGGGGGGCGCGGGCCATTTTCTAAAACGGGAACAATGGTTCATTACTAAACCACATTCTATGAGACGCTTGAACCACCTCTCAAACCAATTACCAAAAGATGATGATCACTAAGATTAAGATTTAGAAGTTTTAGACAGATTACCAATCATGACTTTAGTTTTAGTTGACATAGGTCAATTTGTTTTACTTCATGATTTGTAATAGTTAAGTCATATGTTGGTTATATCTATTGATTCTCGTTTTTACATCTTTATTATGAATCTTTATTGAAAAGTAATGATTTTACTTATGTATGATCTCCTCTCGAATATAAAAATCCAGCAGGTTTATAATGTGAATAGGAATTGCTTCCCGTCAAATCTTTGGCTTACGGTATGACTTTATTGATGACAGCGGTTATGTTCGGCTATAGCCGTCTCTATTCATTTATAACAGCACCGGGAGAACCGGCCTTCCAGAATCATTTATATTTTTTTCTCATATATTTCTTTTGTCTTGAATGAAACTTTTAGTGCTGATCTTGTAGCTTTCTCAAATTTTTGATGATTTCACTTAAGGGAAGCATTCGTGAAGGGGGAGCCTTGAGAATTGATTCACTAATAAATCAACCATCCTCGATTTTTATCGGACCATTTCTCTTATTGCACCTTCAATCATACTTTCAGACTACCCCCCCCCCCCCCCCCCCCCCCATGTTTTTCTTGTAGCTTTTCCCGCTTGGAAACCTTGACAACCCTATCTAGGGAGAGCTTTCGTCAAGGGGGAGCATATTTCTTGATTCTCTTGAATCAAAACCTACTTATCTCTTATCCTCATTTTTTCAGCTTTAGTTAGTTTTTCTTCGACACTCTTTTTGTTTCGACAAAAAGGGGGAGAAGGAAGTAAAAACTGCAATTTAGAACTTGTAAATTTTGTTGTTTACTTTGAATGTTTATGTTTCGTCATCAACAAAAAGGGGGAGATTGTTAATACAAATAAACCGTAAAAACGTTTATTTATATTTTACGATCGTTCTTTGTTTTGTTAATGACAAAACATAAACCTATCAAAAGTAAACAACAAAACTCACAAGTCCTAAACTAATAGTTTTCTAACTCCTCTAACATACTTTTCTCTCATAATAATACTTTTCATACAAACACATTTTTAGAATAAAAAATGTACATTTTCTATATTTAGCCACTTTATTAAATAAACTTTATAAAGATCTTTAAAAATTTTAAAACTATAAATAGATTTTTTCTCTTACCAAATCTAAACATAATCTAGCAAGATTACCCATGATCTTCTAAGATTTTGCAAAATAAAATTCGGATTTTGGTTCTGTGGACTAGTTCCATTGATTTTGCTGTTTTTTTTGGGCTGTCGTTCCATTCATAACGAATTGGCTAGAAATGGGCTACAGTAATTTCATGCCTATAAACACCAACTCTTTTCAATTGGTTTAGTCATGGATTTATCATAGTTTCCTCACTATATTATTCAGCTATAACCACTGATCTTTGAAACCAGGGTTCTTCCTTTTGTATTTTTGTGATCTCTTAATTGATGATGTTCTATCGACATGATGCACTTTGAAGATCAAGCTTCTGTGTTAATCTAGAGCAAGGATCTCTCATTACTATTACATTTATCAAAGCTACTGATCCTCATGGTCATTACTTCTCATTTCATTGTAGTCAAAGAGATCCAAGTAATATCATTAAGTGTTGTTTAGAAGGTTTGGTTTTAACATTTGTGAATGGTTGTTTATGTTTGGTACCTAATTTGTGGGCAAACTCTTTGGATATATTGCTAGTTCCTTATGTTGGAAATGGTAATTAGGTTAGTTTTCATTAAAAGGTGTAAGTTTATGTAGGGAATGGCTTATTCTTTGCAGAACCCGGTGTTTAGCCTTAGCAACCGAATTAATTAAACGGCTGTAAGCAACGTTGTGAGGCTTTTCCGCCACTTGAAGGAGTTTTGGTGACTAGTGTATTCGAACTCTCGAGTAGGTGACTCGGGGATTGGAGTAGGGCAAGGCAGGTGACATTGTAGTCGAACCACTATAAATACTTTGTCACATATCCTTTACCATTTACTCCTCATTTCTTATTACATTTTTAGTACTCATATAAATTAACTCGTCTGTCTTAGATTTAAAATAAGGAAATCAAAAAAAGGGAAATTTAACTGGTAAAACTATTCAACCCCCCCCCCCCCCTTCGAGTTTTCCACAGACTTGTCATCAGGAAACAGCTACCACCGTCAGGAAACCTGCATGAATGGGTTAGTGATAAACAACATATATATAGACGAAAGTGGCTTTGTCACTTCATCGAATACAGTTGTAGCAACCACGGTTCCCCGTTACTCAGTATAAATACTGCCTATGATCAGGTAGAATTTCGAAGAATCTCATTGATCAGGGGTTTCGCAGCTGGCTTAGCCGTTCTTATTACTGGTGCGTACTCAAGCAAACAATCACAGTAAGAGTGAACAAGAAAGGTTACGATCTTTTCTGTATTAAAGCCGTTCGATTGTTTGTTCAACTTTCCTATGTCATGATACCCTTGTGAGGCTTCCCATGGACATAGGTTGAAAATCGATTTAGAAAATCAATCGGTGTGTCAAATTGCAAACGGTTTTTATGACACACCAACAGTTTTATCTTTTTCAAAATTCATCAATTCATAAGTTGGACCGACCTATGGAATCCCGAGATATCCACAAAGACAATCCGTATAGGATCTCACATGTACCTACCAAGAGCTTGTTTTGATGTTCGTTCAAGCAGTGGATTTCCATCTTAACTGTGCAATACTAGTATCACTTCGGGATGTTCTGGAAAATCACACCAAGGATAATGCGTTGGATTCCCATAACCGACCCCCAGAATTCTTAATATATATTTCTTGTTTTTCACATTGTGTGAATTAGCAAGAATAATTTTGACAAGTGTCCTAATGAGATTTATAGATGATCTCTTTTGGCTTTAGACTCAATAGTACACTTTGGTTTTAGTGATCAGAGGCTGGAGCAGACTGTCACCTTTTCAATACCAACTAACTAAGAGTGAGGAAAAATGGGCGAATATGATTTGAAATGTGTAATCATCCGTGAGAAATGACACTAAATCCATTTGAGGATCGCTAAGTAGTAGGGAGGGTTTGTTGCATGCATCACTGGGTCTATGATGTCCAGTTTTCCAATTCCTAGCTTCATCTTTGTGGATTCTTTGGACAGCTGATGTATTGACCCGGTTTTTCTGCATAAGTGTTACGGATGGGCTTCTTTCTTTTCACCCTTTATCTTAACTTTTCTTTTTAATTCTTCAGTGCCCTTCAAAAGCTTAAGAGACTTAATGACTAGTACTTGTTGGGTTTGTTCATAGTACTTGCTCCAGTCTCCCATCTCCGGGTCGGCACTTTCACTTATCTCAACCCTTTTATACTCCTTTTTTCACAACCTAAGGACTTCTATCACTATTAGTGGAGATTAACCCTGGGTTAGATCTCTCCAGTCTTGGCTGGATCATGGGAATTGATACCTAAACTTAACCACCTTATCACTCCAATACAATAAATTTAAATGGTCGGTCTTTGGTACTTGCACATTTCAGCCAATCACATAACCATTTGCTCCCCCTTCATATATGCATCGATTAATCGAAAGAGTTTAGCACATATATGGGATAGCGTACACTTGACATCTTAAAAATCACATTATTAGCCATATATTTTAATCACATTTTCTCCCCTTATCAAAAATGTTAGATCTTTTAATATTTTGGATATTAATAGATAAAATATATGCATTCGGGGAGAAGATGTCCAATTATTAACAAGCCGATTATTGAAACATATTAATGCTCCCTCTCAAATTATGAGGGAATTATATGGTGTTTGAGTACGTTAATTTGAATTTTTTTGAATTTATTAAGAAATTCTTGAAAATTCGTACTCAAACACTATATAAGCCTAATTATAGTCTACACTATTTATTTTAGGGGTGTGCACGGTTCGGTTTGGGTCGGTTTTGGCTAAAACCGAAACCGAACCGAAATATTCGGTTTTTATAAAACCAAAAACCGAAACCACTCGGTTTTTGGCGGTTCGGTTTCTCGGTTTTTGCGGTTCGGTTTTTCGGCTTTTTCGGTTTCAAACCGTTTAAATTTGGTTTTTGCTAATTTATATTAATAAACTTGTTTTGCGTAGGAAATTGGTTATTTTTTTTAATTTTTTTTTTCATATGAGCCTAATAATGTTTTCACAAATTTTACAATTTATACAAATATAACATGAGAGACACACACATGCATGTGAAATATACCATATATATAATAAACTACACGACATATTAATCAAGTAAACACACGTACTACGACAAAACTTATATTAAACTTTAGAGAATATTTATTATAATAATTTCTATCCATAAAATAAATAATAAATTTAAAATTTTTTAGTTATCTCTTTATTTATTTATATTATATGTAATTATTATATTATTATAAAACTGTTTTGGTTCTGTTCGGTTTGGTTTTTAGGTTCGGTTTTTGACAAAAACCGAAACCGAACCGAAATTTTTCGGTTTTTGAAAAATTAAAAACCGAACCATCGGTTTCTAGTTTCGGTCGGTTTTTTCGGTTTTCGGTTCGGTTTCGGTTTTTTCGGTTTCTTCTGCTCACCCCTAATTTATTTACATAATCACAAGTTTTATTATATACGAGAAATTGACCTGAAATGAGTTGAGACAAGATATGACAGAGTCATATTGTCCTTTCTAGTATCCTAAGATCATTCCCGTATTCCCTTCCACCAACGAACTTCTCTAGATTCCGCATCAACCTCCTCTGATAAAGCTGCAACCCGAGCCCTCTTCTTGGCTAAGTTACTCCGTTTCCTCATTGGTAGGTATTCCATTCTTATTCCCGCAGCAATGTCGTAAAGAGCAGACTAAACATCATTGAGCGTGCCATCACTGAACTTGTGGAGTTCATCAGCGCGCATCAATCTTTTTTTCTTGTACTGATCCACGTATATTATTTCATGAGGGTCTGAGTATGAAGTGTATGCGGTTTTGTTCCTGAGATTCGATCTGTATGTATCGGGTTTAGTGAGGTTGAGCTTCTTTTGATAACTTTCGACACCTAATTAAAGATCTTCCACCAGCCTTTAAATGAAAATACGTCTGGTGTACATACATAATGCCACATTAAAATCATACCGCTCGTCGATTGTGAGATTGGTCAGCTTTTGTTGAACGAGTAGAAGTAACAAGTCCTCAATGTCTTGTAGGCGAAGTCTTTTGAAATCACCTTCTTTAAACGTATATAGCTTTTGATCATCTCGACGAACTTTAATCTCTTCCAGGTGACCATAGTCATACTTCTTCATAATTTTAAGTCTGGTTACCGCAATAATTCTTCTTCTAGAGTAAACATCTTTAGACGAAGTCAAGTTGCTTGCATATCCGTAAAAGCTTTGGCGTTTGGGACCCCAGTGTGAAGTGCCCAAGTAAGCATGTTGATCATATTTCAACTGCACGGGACTCTATATTATATATATATTTATATATATATATATATATTTTATATTTATTATATATATATTTATATAATAAAATAACATACCTCCCCGGCAGCGGCGCCAAAAATTGACTTGTAGCAATTTATACTATATATATAATATAATATAGGTGAAAATAAACAAATCACTTTTAAAATCCAAAAAGCAATAAGTTTAAATTCACAAATAAAAATATATATATCCGGAAGTATCGGTTTCTCGCTTCGTTATCCACAAAGTTTAAAACCGGACCCGGGTCGTTATGTCCCAACGAGGCCGCGAATTTGAAAATCGAGTTTTGGTTTGTGAACAATGCTTGAATAATCAAAGATTGGATTGGATTCTATTTCTACAATTAAAAATGCAAAAACAAGTAAAAGAAACCCTAAAACGAAAGCAACTTAAGTTAAAACCTAAAAACGGGAACGTAAAAACGCGACTTAAAAAAACTGAATTATCAAAATTTAAACCTAAAATGATTTTTTAACTTTTAATTAACCCTAAGTGACTAAAATGTAAGAATAAAGAAAACTAGACTAAAAACGAAAGTGATTTGAGCTTAAAAACACAAAAAACGAGAACGGGATTCAATCCCGTTCTTTAAAAAATCAAAATCTAAAATTTTAACTCTACGAGAGCAAATCTAATTTTCTACAGTCCTATATGATAAAAGAAAATTTTCTAAAAAAGAATTATATTTTTTTGTTTTTTATTTAATTTTTTATGAATTAAAAACGATTTTAATAAAAATTAAATATAAAAAATACTAAATGAAATTGGAAAAATCTAAAAAATGCAAGAAAATACTTTAAGACATGAAGATTGCAAGAAAAATAAAAGCTTGGACAAACGGTTTATAAATAAGCCGTAAATAAGCCCAAAAGGGCTTATAAGCAAATGGGGGAAAAACCCTTTATATAATAGATTGTGCAACACTCTACCAGATGGCCCTACTGGTGCCGGTGGTAGAGTGTGTGTATGTTAAGGCTTTGGAGAGGTTGTGGGGGTCACGTGTCGAGCCCTGCTCACCCATGACTTCCCAACTCTCAAGTCTTTTTTTGTTTGAAAAACTTTTAAAAGCAAAGTTGTTAAGGGCTTAAAAATAAGCACTTTTAAAACTTGGAATTATTTTTGAAAAGTTCTAAATAAGCCAGAAATTAAGCTTAAAGTTGACAGTTTACTTTAAAAAGCTAAAAAATTTAACACTTAAGCCAAATAAGTTCTAAAAACTGAAATAAGCTATAACTAAGGCTGAAATAAGCTAAAAGGGTATTGAACTAACCTAAATAAGCTAAATTAACTCTAAATAAGCAAGTACAATAAGCTGGGAAAGCTGAAAACAAGCTGACAGACTTTAACAATTTTTTAGACTCAACACTTAAAACAGTTTATAAGGCTACTTTTAAACTAGATTTTTATGGGCTTATTGAATAAGCTAGAATCTAAAACTGCTAATATACCTAGAACACTCACCAATAAGCACATAAAAGCAAAAATCAAACATTTTGAACAATAAATAAGCTAAGAAAAAACAATAAAAAACTGGCAGACTGGTGTTTAATACTAAGGAAAGCATGTTAAACTGTTTACCCTTTTTTTTAGCAAAAATAAGCCACCAAAGAGACTAATACTAAAACAGATATTACACTACTCCTAATAAGCACTATGAAACAAAACTTAAGCAAATCTAACAGCAATAAGCATAAATAAGCAATTAAGCAAACTGGGCTAAAACTGACAATCAAAACAGCCACAAGGGCACTTTTGGGCTTATTTTTAAGCCCTTTAGTGAAACCTTATGGCTTAATGAGCTATATGAGCTTAAAGCTTATCCTGATGGCTTTCTAAATCAGCAATCAAAATAGAGTTTGAAAATCAAATAAGCTGCTAAAAAGACTTAAGAAAAGGCTGGTTTACACAGGTTGTTTACGTTTTTTTTTTTTGGTTTTCTTAAAAAGACAAATGGCCTATGCAGGCCTTAATTTTAAGTAAGTAAAACAAAACTGAATTTCAACCTAAGTTAAAATAGATCAAGCCCACTATCCAATGAGCTTATATACAAAAATTCAGATCTTAATACCACTTTTAACTTGACTAATATTCAGCTTGAAAATTGAACTTTTTAATAGTTAAGAAAAACTTGACAGATTGACTTAAACTCCAAATGGCCAATGCACACTTAACTCACTCTTACACTACTGCATATAGGAACCAAAAACAAGTATCAAATAGACAACAAAAGGCACTTAATCAACTTATAAGCAAATAAGCTGATATAACACTCTAAAATTCCACAAATTCAAACTTTGATTACTAACAACCTTGAAAATGAATTTTAAACTTTAGCAACCCTTTAAAACAGATTAACACTACTTAGATAAGCTAGTAATAACTGTCTTAGTGACCCAAACCATTTATGACACAGAATTGACCCATTTTGGCCCTTGTGCCAAACACCCCTTTAATTCCAAGATTTTAAGTCTAAAGCTAAAACAAATTAGGAAAAGCATCAAATAAGGTAAAATAAGCATAAATAAGATAAATTAATCATAGTGAAGGCAGAAATAAGCACAGTTAAGCAACAATAAAAGCAATAAGCAGTTTTAGCAAATAAGCACTTAGAAAATATTTTAAGAGAAAACAAAGTGTACCTTGATCCTTTGCACTAAACAGGGGTAAACATAGACCTATTAAGCTCTACCTACCTAGCTTATTCAATAAGCAAACTAAAAAAAACCATAAGCTCTTCCTTTTTAAGCTTATCTTCCGATAGCTCAAAATTTCCAAATTCTTGATTCCAAATACACATGAAACTCACAGGAGATATTATATGAACTTATATTAATAAAATAGTTTCTATAAGCTTATAAAAACTTATAGAAATGACTTGTAAATGAGGATGAGCTTAAATGCATAAAAATAGAATTTGCTTAAACATAAAACTGAAATTTTCATTAGAATTTTAAAAGGTTACAATACTTTGAAATGTAAAGACAAAAAACATAAATTAAGACATTTAAAAATAAATTTAAAACTATAACTACACTACTCCTAGTTACATCTTTCTTTTTTCTTCTCTGTCTTCTTTTCTTTTATAGGTTGTCAAGGTCTTTA
>BQNB010126009.1:2885-19671 GCA_026074375.1 Tanacetum coccineum
CAACAAAGTGTATAACGTTGGCTCATAAGTCAAGTTATAAAAATAGTGATTTCTAATTAAAGAGCCCATGTACCGAAACTTAACACATTCATTCCCGTAGGACGAAATTATGTCCGAGAAGTATGCTACTTCTCTTAATACTAACCACAAAATGTCCGTTTGACAGGGTGGACCCAACGGATTCAAACCCCGGACAGAGTTGTCAAACCCAATAGATATATTTAATGAATTAGCGCTTACCAACACATGGTAACTAACGGTCACACAGCAAAAAGGCATATACTCAGTAGTGAAGGAATCATATTCAAGTATCAAAACAATTTGCGTTCAATTTCACAAAAACAAGCAATATATTCCCCTCGCGGAGTTAAAAAACATTTAAAACACTTAAAAGCGAGGCTATGAACTCACCTTGATCAAAGCCCGCGATCAAATAATCGAAACAATCCACGAAAAATTCACAAACACGATCACGACCTATAATTTATGTCGCTCGATTACAATAACGAAAAGTATGATCGACGATGCGTACATCGTATCAACAAAATCATATATATATATATAGTATATATATTCATACATGTGATGAGAAATTCACTTGCGCCTTAGATCCTAAAACCCCCACAATATTAGGTTACGATCATTCTTTTATTTATATCATTCATCGCTTAATCGAATACTTTCTATTTTAAGAAACATTCTATTTTTGGAAAGTTACTATTTTTGGAAAGTTACCATATTTAGTAAGTATCGTTGTCAAAATATATTTGTGATAATATTTAGTTATCTCGTCGAACCCTCGACGTTCAACATGGTTATTAATTACTCATATCGATATTATACTTCGATTGTTGCAAAAGTTTTTATTTTTAGAATCCACTTCGTTCATAAGAACGACTAAGTTTTAAAATATCTTACTCGTAGTATTATTAGCGTTTAACTACTTTTGTTATCCCCGACAAGTTTAGTATTAACCCGTTGACTTTCAAAAGTCAACGTTAGACTTTGTTTGACTTTTATACTTATATTTATTTTTACCCAAATCTGACCCGCGCTAAATGACACTCCAAATCACATTTTCACGATTTGGACAAAGAAGAGATTTTATGCGAAACGATATTCCGGACAACTTTTTAGTTTTAGCCGAGACCTGAATCTCAGGAAAATGGATCTAAAATGACCTGCAAGTTCTTGCAGGAACTTGTATTTTTAATTAAAAACGCAGCATTGCAGTGTGACATAGGTTTTGACCCGCTAATCAGGTTTTCGTGACTTTTGACCAAATAAGTTTTTTATAGAAAACGTACCCATTAGGACAACTTTCGTGTTTCGCCGCGTAAGGCGAACGGATCGGAAAGTGCCCAAAATGGCTGTCGAAAATCAGATCAGCAAGTATGAATTACCAAAGTGCTGTTTGCAATTTATAAGTTTTTAAAACTTGTTTTCGCTCTAGTTTCTTCGTTATTATGAGTTAGAAGCTCTACCTTATATCAAAACGATCGTCTCGGAAAGCTTTATCATATTTTTCAATCAAAATCAGCGATTTTACAAAATCTCATGCCTCTAGTTTTGTCGTTCAAACTTTCTGCTCAGGAATGTATTGTACAAAGTGCGCCAAAATTCATTTTTGACCAAAAATCTCACTTACGGCACATCTAATATGACCTATAATTCATGTCTAACTTGCTCAATCATTTTATAACATCATTTAACTAATCGGCGCAAGATCTTATAGATTTCATCGCATGCAACAATAAAAATCAAATCAAATAACGAAACAAACGAAACAAATATACAAGGAATGCTCACAATGCTATAATAAGCAAAACTAATCATTGAAATTGCCTCCTTTGTCCCTTGTCGGGACTCGACACCAAAAACCAAACCCATAACCGCAACTTTTTATAAAACCACTTCGAAATATCACTAATCTAGTCTTGTACAAACACCCTTTTAATAGAAACACTTGATTAAAACCGAAAATATATTTTCATTAAAACCCATTGTGTAGGATTTTATTTTGTGGGATATGTAGGCCTTGATGAGAGGATCAATAATATGTAATCAGATTATTTTGTATGTCGGTAATTAAGTGGCGGTGGTGGTGTTAGTGTGGTGGTGGTGCATCCGGTTGGAGAGGACCAAGGGAAAAGAAAACAAATTTTTTGTTATAATGAAAAGTGTGTGTTTAAGTTGGCTTATATACTTGCCATAGTTTGGAAATTGAGGGAAACTAGTCCCTCCTTGCTTTATTTCTTTCAAGTTTAGTACAAATGTATTTTTTTTAATTTTATAATCAGTCAATAATACTCGGGTCACCATATTCGTAAACATTTTTATTCCGTCACATAAATTTAATTTAAAACATTTATTAAGATGTGTACACATTAAAATACGAATCCGGCTTCAAGACAAGGAATAAAAGACGACATTCGTAAAAATAATAAACTTACGATCTTTAAAATATAGAACGAGAGGCGTCGTAAATTTTAACGATATTTAAAACGTTTAACGAACACGCGGTCAAACGTCAACTCGTGAAACGTCAAACTAAATATTTTTAAATTTCCGTTCGTAATAAAATAGGAAAATAATTATTTACGAGAAATAAAATTTTAACTGTCGACGTTCGCTCCCACGAATTTATAAAATAATAATTATGACATCGAATTCGCGATCGTGATACGCGTCGTGAAACTCGGGTTGTTACATTCCACCCACCTTAAAGGAGCGATGTCCTCGGTGCTCAGCCTTTCTTTCCCGTCTCATCTTTCATCCGTGGCATAACGGCTTCTCGTCATCACGCAGACTCTTACGTTCTTTCAAAAATATATATGCGATACAATATTCGCTCTGACTATTCCGGATGGATAGTCAACAAAACAAGCGGTAAATATAATACCCACAAATATCTAAAACAAAATTCTTTAGTAGGCTCTTATCAAAAGAGGCAAAAACAAGTTGCGAAAATATCTTCGACAAAACCAAATCACGTCGTTCTAACTTTTATAGTCGCGCTCTTCATAAGGGACAATATACGTCACGGAATATATCCGATGAAAATAATTATTACGTCGTTCTCCCGAGAAATTTTCTAAAATGGATGATCCAAAACTTTGTGGGTGATCCATGTATACACAGAACCAAGCGCACTCGCTTTATCAAAATACAAGGCTTGAACTTACGGTCGTATATTGTAATAATCAATAGTGAAGAGACTGTCGCATTAAATAGTTGGAAATTGTATGTACCATTATCCAAACCGAGAATGATGCTTCTGTTAGACCAAAAATCCAAAAACATTACGTTCATTTCAACTAATGTCCAAGAGATAGACGTTTAATAGATAATCAAAACGAATATATATTTTTATCATTATCCTAATTCATAAGTATCATTCATTATCCAACCAAATACATATACACATGTCGCCCTTTCAGTCTCATTCAACAATGCCTCGTCGATCGCGAAAAATAATCCAAAACACATTAGATTTCCTAATCATCTTACGATGTTGTTACAAATGCCCACATAATCACATAAGTACCTATTGTACGCTCGCCATCTTTTACATGATGACTCGATGAATTGGCCTCATACTAAGGCATTCATCACGCCAGCTTTTAACCAAGCATTGGCGACTATTATTACATATCATATTCACTTTCCTTTAGATCTTTTATCATAATTATTCATTCTAACACTTAGGTTTATACTGCTCCAGTCATATTTTCCTCATCGTACCGAGCTTGCCACAAAGTCAAGCCACCTCGACGATAATTCCAACATAAACACGGCTAATTCTAATTAGTCTACACTCACTCTCATGGGTACTTCAAGCCACAATTGTCAACAAGACTTTCAGCGATGTCCACCCACCTTTTCACGTCCTAAATTCTCACTTGGGCGATTATACCCATCTACTTACAACCTAAGCCGCATCATTGGCCATGAAAAAGTGACATGAGCGCTCACTACCATTTAAAGCACATAGCACATATAGCACATATTCCACATAATTCGGCGGCGACAATCCCGCTACAACACATAATGTCAAATGACAAATCAAAATCAAGTAAGAAAACAATGAGCATCATAGACTTATTGCTCGTTCGACGAAAATTAAAATTTTTAACGTTTCTTCATGGCGACTGGCATCGTTGGTTTGATCCCTTCTTATCGCGTAGCATCATTGATGAATCAAATCATCAAGTCAAAATATTCACACTACTAATTTAATACCGCTTGACTTAAGACGTTGGCTAGTTTGGTTGTTCCTCCAATAATGGAAACGGACGTTACCATTTAGCTAGAATTTCAATCAATTCGTCACTCTTTACGCCCTTGGGTCTTCACGTCCCGGAGTAAGGGCCACTACACTTAACCGTAGGTTAAGTATCGTAGGGTGTCAAACACTAAGAGCGAGGTCGGTAACCTTATATTCTATCGGTATTTTAATTACTCTAATTACGTTAATTCTAATTACTTGTTAAACCTATGCTATATACGTTTCTAACGATGATTGGGGGGTTTCAGCCTGAGAGACTGGCACAGGTTTTATGGTGACAATAATCAATTCTAAACATAAGGGTTAATAGACAAAGAAGTTACTATACTTTCCCAAAAAGTTTGCCTAAGTTACTCAACTTTCATTTTGTTCACTTAGGTTACTGAACTTTTGATAAACATACACCCCCATAATTTCAATGTTAATCCGAGCAACCTGGACGTATATTTTTAGGTAAGTTAAGTAACATAAATGTCATGTTTTTACAAGTTCAATGATGTTTACGTATATTTTTGCAAGTTGAGTAACCCCAAATGTCATGTTTCATAAGTTTAGTAACCTAAGTGAACAAAATGAAAGTTTAGTAACTTAGGCGAACTTTTTGGGAAAGTATAGTAACTTCTTTCTATAATAACCCCTAAACACAACAAACATGCAAGAAAACAATCAGAAGATAAAAGAGCGATACAAGCCAAATGATAGAAAACTGTATTAGCCATATTAAATCCGATTAAATGCTGGTTTGTTTATTTAGTGCAATGATTTCTTATCTCGAAGCGGCATATCATTCTTAAGACTCAGGCGGGTCATCATCCTAAGACCTAGACACGTTGAATCCTGATGAGTATTTTCTTTTAAAATATATTTTTATCAGGTTTTAAATTTATAAAACTCGATCTACCTAACGACGCACTAACAGGCAGAGAACCCGATCATGGGTAGTATAGAATGGTAAATCCGAGGTCGTCCCAAGAGTAGCTTATTAATAAAATAAGACTTTAAAGAGAAAGAATATAAGATAATAATTTGTCACGTAAAATAAAGGAAATAGAACTAGGATAGAAGGTATACCATTACCAAGTTGATTAAGTTAATTCTGTACTTCCTTCTTGGTGGAATTTATTAGTATCATAACCTGAGGTGACACTAAACTAAGACGATCATCCTTATTTCGCCTATGATTCCTAGGTGGAATGAACCCCGAGGGGAATTGACCTATTCCTAGTTCACAGTGGTTGATTCCTCTCATGGTAAAATGCTAACCCAACCGCGACTCGAATGCTGGTCGCGCCTTTTACCAGAGTGATTGAACAAAGGTAAAAGCTTACTTCTTTACGAGAGTAAGGGCCAAAGCTTAATTATAATTAAACCGGTGCTAAAGCTGCAAAACACTTAATTTTAGTTCTAAGATTAAGAGACCAATGTCACGGGTATACATCGATCCTCCAATGTATATGGATACTACGACTGGAGAATTGAGAACATCCAAGTGAAGTGGGTAACTTTGCATTTAGCGTTCTCGCAACCTAGATCTAAGACTAACATCAAGATTATGCAACTTAAAGCTTCATACAAATTATGATAATAATAACAAAAGAAATAAAGAGATTAATATGAAACAAAATAATACTGATATTAAGGAGAATTACACTCATGCTTAGGTTTAGGAAAGATGCAGGAAACATTATGAAACACTACAAACTCCTAAAACTCCACCATCAAAGTTTGAGAGCAGATTTGCTTGAAGAATAAACATAGCTCGATTAGTGGTTTTGCAACGTCTGGGGGCAAGTATTGCTGAAGTCCGTAAGGAAGTAAATGTTGCATCATTATATGACAGTCATGAGACTTCAGGCCCGTTATATTGGTATCATTATCGGTGACTTTGTGCTTGAAGTTGGATTCGAACCCATCTAGTAGTTTAACTCCTTTGATGAACTGGCAAAACTTTTTATGTCCTCTGGTGTAAAAGAATACGCAGCCCGAGGCTTCGAGCACTTCCCGTTTTTGTTTTAGCCGAGCCACAAGCCACTTCGAATGCCTAGGCTTTTCAAGTCTTGTCTTGCCTTGGCGGTGTCTTTAGATTTGTCATTCATTAACAAGGTTCAATTTATCTCTCCACACCTCTTTTCGATATGATGACATATAAATTGTGTTTTGTGTATGAAAATGATCCAATACTCAAGCTCGTCTAAAATATAGATCGTTTAGTCTAGTTAGCTCGACAAGAACTTTAGGTTTTATCTTCACACCCCCGGAACCTGGGGCATATGCGGCTGCTGTTGGTGGATGGATGTGCTTGGTATTCGGGTGATGATATGTGTGGGGGGCTTCATAGTGAGATTGGGTTGTCTTGTGTCGATTCGTTTTGTTTTTGGCTTGTTTTTTTGTCTTCTGATTTTTTTTGTTTGCTTCTATTTATTTCATTTTTTTTTTTTTGTGTCCATTAATCCTTCCCGATTTTTTTTAGTGATTTTCTTATCTATGTTTATTTTCTTTTTTGTTTGCCCTTACACGCTTGTGGGCAATTCTTTAGAAGTTGAGTCATGATTGCATCCCGGTCTAAATTCTCTAGGAGGATTCCGTTTTCGGTTTCACCATTGAATTATTCAAGTGACCTCTCTCCATTTGTGAGGCTTCTTAAGAGTCTTCTGTTGCCCACATAAGTTGTTACTTGGCCTAACACTACGGTACAGATGGAGTGTCTTCATTACATGTAGGCCATGCCTTGTAACCTTGCCCACTCCACCCAGACAAACTACTTCGAGTAGGAAAATCATTGATGGTCCATAGAACCATCGCTCTCATATTGAATTTAAGTCCTGTAGCAACATCTATAGTCTCGACACCTGGCTTTACCCATAAAACCTTTAGGTCATCAATCAACGGCCTCAAGTACACATCAATGTCCTTGCCCGGGGATTTAGGGCCAGTAATTAACAATGTCAGCATAAAAGAACTCTCTTTCATACATAACCACGAAGGCAGATTGTATGTTGTCAATATCACCGACCACATGCTGTAATAAAAACACAAGGACGAAATTTGAAAGAGAGACATACACCTTGAGGGGCCATTTGTGACAAAACCTCAAACCTCACCCTACGTTTTAAACTACTGTATATCTTCCAACCCCATTTCCCGCCAAAACTCACATACCCCCTCCTGTCACTTTCATACCTCGTTGACCTTCCCCAAACGTCCAAAACCATCACAATAACAAAACCCCACACCCACATGGTCTTTGTACATGTTGGCAATCCTCCAAACTCTCATTGGTTCAAGAAATCATACGGCTAAGATGATTCACCTTTGGCAACAAGAAAAATGAAGGGTCCAGATTGGTTTGTGTTTCTACACACACAACAAACACACATGACTCATTTGTCTCAGCAAACTAGCACAAGGAAGAAGAGGACA
Source organism: Tanacetum coccineum (assembly GCA_026074375.1). Lineage (NCBI taxonomy): Eukaryota > Viridiplantae > Streptophyta > Magnoliopsida > Asterales > Asteraceae > Tanacetum > Tanacetum coccineum. The sequence continues at coordinate 10,594 of BQNB010126009.1, forward strand.
AAAAGACAAGAGGACCAAAGAGATAGAACCCTAGCTCGTTTTCTATATAAGTCTTTGTAAGCCCTTGAGGCAAAGGAGTTCAGTAATCTTTAGTTAAAAACTAGTATAATTTTTTACTTTGTAATGTTCTTTTAAAAGTTTAATGAGAATTCAGCTTATTTCCTAAAATTGTGTTCTAAGTTTTTATCTTAACTAGTGTTGTTTTTTTTAGTTCATATAAGTTCTCAATTAAGTCATTTATCAACCTGTTTAAATTTAAATACAAAAATTTAAAAGATCAAAAAGAAAAAAAAAGGGTGCTGAATTATAAGCTTATTGGATGAATGAGCAGACAAGGAAGGCTCATTGGGTTTCTTAGATAGCTTATTTATAAGCTTGGGTAGGTCTTAGAGCTTATTTAGGTATTTATCACTCCTGTTTTGAGCAAGGAGTTAAGGTACAATTCTTTTTAAATTTTCAGCTTATTATTACTGTAGAAGTGCTTATTTTTAGCTTATTTTTGTTTTTATTGCTTATTTCTGACTTATTTGTGTTTGTTAATGATTTTATGCCATTGTTTTAAGTATTTGGGATTTTGTTTTTGAGTTAAGTGATTAACACTGCCTTAGATACCTTGTTTCTACCTATTGCTTATTTACTTTTTTCAAGTGCTTATTTGCTTTTTTCTTTACTTCTTATTGCTTATTAGTTAATGTTTGATAATTATCTTCAAAATTTTGAGGCTAAAATCATCCTTAAAGAAGCTTTTAAAATTAAAATCTTGTTCCTTAAAAATATAAAGGGGTGTTTGGGATAGAGTCTAAAATGGGTCAAAATTTTATTCTTTTGGGTTGTGGCCATTTGGCCAACTTTGGCTAGCATTATTAATCTCTTGTGAGTCTGTTTTCCAAATTTTTCAAGTCCTAAAAGTGTTTTTCAAGTTTTCTAATTGGTTCCTTAAGTCTGTTGGTTTTAAAAGAGGATCAAAGAGCTTATTTGGATAAGCTCTTGTAAACCTGAGTTGTAGTTTCAAAGTGTGTCATTTTTTAGTGTCAAAAATTATTAGTCAAAAAAAAAAAAAAAACCAATTTGTCGTACACTGCATTCTTCTCAAAACTGTCCCTTATTTTGGTCAAAAAATTTAGTGCCATTAAAAAACTGCCTCTTTTTTAATTACATTTATCAGATGGTTTAAACTTGATTTTTGTGGCTTTTCAATCTTTGAGCATGAAGCTCTTTTCTAACCACTAAACTAACATCTGTTTTAACTCTTTTTTTTGTTAAGCTTATTTTGATATCTTATTCATATGCTTTCTTCTTTGTGCAATTTTTAATTTACAAAAGATAACCAAAAATTTCCCCCTGGTGCTAGACATGGGATCCAATCATACTTTCTAGCTAAATTGTGGAACTCAGTTTCAAGTTGTTGGCTAATTTTTTTTTGCTTATTGCTGTTTGTTTCTGGCTTATTAGGTTAGACAGCTTATTTTTCTTAGTTTCATTACTTAGCTAGCTTATTTGCCATTTAGCTCTTTTAGTCCTTTAGTGTTAAAATAGCTAAGTCTGTCTCCTTTAGTAGCTTATTGTTTTGCTTATTTGTTTATGCTTTTTATTTGTTTGTTTATTGCGTATTTAATGTAGATATAATAGCCTGTTTTTGCGTATGTGCTTTGGTCATTTGCTTATTTGTCCTTAAAAGCAAAAAGAACCAGCCTTTAAGCCTTAGTGTAGTTTAGCTTACCTATTTGCTTATATAGCTTATTTTCGTGCTTATTTTTCAGTTTAAAATTTTTTGTCTTTTTTAAAATTGTTTATTTTTAGTATTTTCAAAAAGTTAAAAAAAAATGAGGAATACATAGTGTGGGATAGGGGAGACCCCGAGTGAGCAAGAATCGAACTCAGGACCTCACCCATATCAACCAACTCTTATAACAACACCTCTACCGCTGTGCTACATTAGCTTCAATCCGTAGAGGTTGTTAGAATTTAAATATAAAGCCCTTTAGCCTAAAGCCCATAAGCTCGTTTAAAGCTTAATCTAGCTTATTTTATAAGCCCACCTTTTCCAGCTTATATTTTCTTGATAAAGCATAACTTAAGCTATTTTCTGTAATTTTTTGAGAATTTTCTAAATTCGTTTAATATTTTTAATCTTTTATTTTCTTTTAAACTGTTTTTAATTAATTAAAAATTAAATAAAAATCAAAAAAATATTTATCATTTTTATAAAATTTTATTTTATCAGTTTTCACGTAGGAAAAATAGAAAAACTTATGTAGGTCATTTTTGTAAACTCTTGATTTTTTAAAAAGCTCGGGTCTGCGGTCCGGCGGGTTTTCGTTTTGATTTGACCTCTTTTATAAAACTCAAATTAACTCCGTTTTCCAGTCTAGTCTTGGTTCATTCTTCATTATAAACCCCTAGATAATTAGAAGTAAAAAATTTCTTTGTAGTTAATTATTTAGGATTTTAGGTTTTTGACCCCCTTTGTTCGGATTCCTACCTGCTCTCGTTTTTCAGTATAATTTTATAATTTTTAGGTTTTTCTCAATCGTTTTTGCTTATTATTGATTAATTTAGCTTTCTACACTCCTAAATCATTAATCTCATTCAAACTCTAATTTTCCAACTGTATCGATTCTCAAGCACAGCCTCGTTGGGGATAAACGACCCGGGGATATTCTATACTACTTCTCGGTTTCATTGATTATTTTTAGATTATACTTATATATATATATTTTATTATATATTATATATATATAAGGTTTAGTTTAAAAAAGAACCAAATCAGTTATCGTTACACATTAAATGTCCAACGGATGAGTCGATATGTTATCGTTGTACATAAGATGTTCAACGGATGAGTCGAGATGTTATCATTATACATTAGATGTTTAACGGATGAGTCGATATGTTATCGTTATACATTAGATGTCCAACGGATGAGTCGATATGTTATCATTGTACATTAGATGTCCAACGAATGAGTCGATATGTTGTCGTTGTACATTAGATGTTCAACGGATGAGTCAAGATATTATCGTTGTACATTAGATGTTTAACAGATGAGTCGATATGCTATCGTTGTACGTTAGATGTTCAACGGATGAGTCGATATGTTATCATTACACATTAGATGTCCAACGGATGAGTCGATATGTTATCGTTGTACATTAGATGTTCAACGGATGAGTCGATATGTTATCGTTGTACATTAGATGTTCAACGGATGAGTCGATATGTTATCGTTGTACATTAGATGTTTAACGGATGAGTCGATATGTTATCGTTGTACAGTAGATTTTCAACGGATGAGTCGAGATGTTATCGTTGTACATTAGATGTTTAACGGATGAGTTGATATGCTATCGTTGTACATTAGATGTTCAACGGATGAGTTGATATGTTATCGGTACACATTAGATGTCCAACGGATGAGTCGATATGTTATCGTTGTACATTAGATGTCCAACGGATGAGTCGATATGTTATCGTTGTACAGTAGATGTTCAATGGATGAGTCGAGATGTTATCGTTGTACATTAGATGTTTAACGGATGAGTCGATATGCTATCGTTGTACATTAGATGTTCAACGAATGAGTCGATATGTTATCGTTACACATTAGATGTCCAATGGATGAGTCGATATGTTATCGTTGTACATTAGATGTCCAACGGATGAGTCGATATGTTATCGCTGCACATTAGATGTTCAACGGATGAGTCGAGATGTTATCGTTGTACATTAGATGTTTAACGGATGAGTCGATATGCTATTGTTGTACATTAGATGTTCAACAGATGAGTCGATATGTTATCGTTGTACATTAGATGTTCAACGGATGAGTCGATATGTTATCGTTGTACATTAGATGTTCAAAGGATGAGTCGAGATGCTATCGTTGTACATTAGATGTTTAACGGATGAGTCGATATGCCATCGTTGTACATTAGATGTCCAACGGATGAGTCGATATGTTATCGTTACACATTAGATGTCCAACGGATGAGTCGATATGTTATCGTTGTACATTAGATGTTCAACGGATGAGTCGAGATGTTATTTCATTATAACGATGATAGTCATATCAAAGGTAGCAAAACTACTTAGAAATCACCCATAAGTAGCTAGAACATGATAAGTACTACTTAATTAATTACATAATTGACTAGTTAACATAGATAACAGATACGAAATCAGTCGTAATATCCATATCAAAGGTAGTAAAACTACTTAGAACGAAAATGATTTTGTCAAAGAACGAAAATGAACCAACTTCCACACGCGATCTTGATCCAAAATTTTGATCAATTCCTCCTGTAGCCCTATACTCCCACCAAAAACTCCCGCCAAATACTCCTGCCAAAAAATCCCTCCAAATACTCCCGCCAAATACTCCCTCCAAATACTCCCTCCAAAAAACTGTTTTTACCATAAAAGCAGATATTATCCTCATGATCACCCACAGATCACACACATTCTTACCATCACAACCACAAAAATATCACACTGTTATTCTGGTGAAGATGGTGCCATATGAAGCTTTTGTGTGTCCTTGTGGAGCCGGAGATGTAGTTCTGCGAGAATCGTATAAACTTAAAACCCGTGGTAAACTATACTATGCATGTCCACAATCAAAGGTGAACAATCACATGTTTTTTTGTGTAATATATAAATAATGTGGTTATTTGTTAAGACTTATTATCTTTACTCTTTAACAGCCTCGCGAAAACACTTTCGGATGTAAAATTTTTTTATGGAAAGAGGAACGAGTTCTTCTACTGGTTGGTTCTCTTGGAGTTTCAATGACTCCAATTTATTCTCCAGGATCTTCATCGACTCCAATTTATTCTCCAGGATCTTCATCGACTCTAATTTATTCTCCAGAATCTTCAACACCTTCACGCTATTCTCCAGGAGCTTTAACACCTCAAAGCTATTCTCCGGGATCTTCAAGAAATGCAAAGTGCTCAAACTGAAAGCACTTGCTTGATAAGATAACGGTACTCGAGGCAACGGTGAATATGTATATGCATCCGGAACAACATACAGTTAATTCAACCGCACTATTTCTCGAAGTTTACAATAACATGGGAAAACTTGATTTGGAGTAGTTTGTCATTTGGAATGTAATTCGTATGCTTTAAGCGTCAATTTGTAAGTCTCGTATGATTATCGTTCTAATATGTTTAAGTGTCTGTTTGTAAGTCGCTTGTGTTACTACAAGTGGTTCGTATAATATTTAACTAAATGAATGTTTGTTTTTGTGTTACTTGACGAATGTGCATCTTGAAAATGTTAAACCATATCGGCATACAAAATACACACTATATTTTTTGTTAGAGTATACGGCATATCGGACCGAAACGAACCTAGAAAACGTAGTGTTTTTATATAAGCTAAACCATATCAAAATATAAATAGTTTAAAACCACGTCAAAACAAGTCGAAAATGTTAAACGCATATTTTAAAACCACACAAGAAATCAAAATGTTTTTTTAGTATTTATATCTTTTATAAAAAATAATTTTAAATAATAATTATATATTTTATAAGTATCTTTATAAATTATTATTTATAAAATATATAATTATAAAATATATTTTATAAATAATAATGATTTAAAAGCTGAATTAATTTTTTTTAATAAAACTTTTCCCGGATGACATGTCGCCGGGATTCTTCTAGACACGTAACCAAAATAAACACTAACACTAATCACAACGCTTAAACATTCACGTGAATTAATTTTTTTAATAAAACTTTTCCCGGGCGACATGTCGCCCGGGAAAAGTGAGCGGGAAAAATTGCCGCCATGATTTTCGTTTATTTTTTGTCAAATTTTAACCAAGTTATCCCGGGCGACATGTCGCCCGGGAAACAATCTTCAAACTTTAACTAAAAAGTCTACCAGAATTGGTGCCACGTCGAACAGACTTTTGTCGTTTAGTGATGTTTCCCAGGCGACAAATGTCGCTCGAAAAAACTTCGTCGGCTGTTTTACTTTTTTTTCTTGCGGTGAGTGGACCAACTTTCATTAAATTTGCTTGAATACTTACGCCTGTTTTCATTCAACATCGGCGGCTTTATAATATTTCAATGTTATCTATCTAAAATACGTAGTATACCAATACCTCTCCCTTTATATATAGTTAACTCACACATCTTGTTAACCATCCCTTATACTTCTCTTACAATTTTAAAGATCTAAACCACTCTTGGCAAGTTACAACCCATAGAACAAACGAAAATGGCTCCCTCAAGTGATATTGCGGAGACAAGAACAACTCAACGAGCACAAGGTTCGGCCACTATCCTAGCAGTCGGCACTGCAAATCCGCCCAATTGTCTCATTCAAGCTGATCTTCCCGATTTATTATTTAAGGTCATGAACAGCGAACACATGGTTGATCTCAAACAGAAATTCAAATACATATGTATGCATCTACTTAGCTACTCTTTTACTTAAATCGTTATTTCTAATCTTATAAAGAAGTTGAAACAGCTAAAGTTGGTCACAGCACGAATGTGTAGTCCAATATAGAGTTAATCCCCTAATTCTCCATGGCTGACTACAGCAAATATGTCACTGCGGCATACTTTTTTTACACATTTTGAAAGAATACGCAAGATTTTGTTCACGGTTTATAAATGCTTAGAATGTGTTTACATTTATAAGGCCGGTGAGACTATATAAATCGTAACAATCTCATTGAGGCCAATTTATACACTGGCTTTCTACAAACAAAACTTATTCTCGGGACATTTTAGTTCTAAGAAAAAGCAAAATGATTTATTTTGGCTTAGTTATCATACAGAATTACAAACTCTATATAATATGACTAAGCATGCAGGTGAAAAGTCTATGATAAGAAAGAGACACACGCTCCTATCTGAGGAGTTTCTGAAAGAGAACCCCAAAATTTTGGATCCCGCTGTTCCTTCTCTGGACCTTCGCAATGACATGTTAGTCGTGGAAGTCCCAAAGCTCGGAGAAGAAGCTGCTATAAAAGCCATCCAAGAATGGGGACAACCCAAATCCAATATCACTCATCTCATCTTTTGCACAAATTCTTGCGTCGACATGCCTGGTGCAGACTACCAGCTTTTAAAGCTCCTTGGCCTCAACCCTTGTGTTAAACGTTTTATGATGTTCCAACAAGGTTGTCATGCAGGCGGTACAGTTCTTCGGCTAGCCAAAGACCTAGCTGAGAACAACAAGGGTGCTCGCGTTCTCGTTGTTTGCTGTGAGATTCAAGCTATGGCCTTTCGTGGCCTTAATAATGCAAGCATTGATTATATCATCAGTCAAACTTTGTTTGGAGATGGAGCTGGTGCAGTCATTGTGGGTTCTGACCCTGACTTGACTAATGAGGTTCCATTGTTTGAGATAGTGTCTGCTTCTCAGACCATCTTACCTGACTCTGAGGGAACTATTGGGGGGCGGTTGAGTGAGTCAGGCCTAAAGCTTCATCTCTCAAGAACTGTGCCAGATTTAATAGCTAAGAATATTGACACGGTTTTAGAAAAATCCTTTTCCCCTTTGGGTATAACTGATTGGAATTCTATCTTTTGGATCGTTCACCCTGGTGGTCCAGCGATATTGGACCAGGTGGAGCTCAAGCTCGGTCTCAAGAAGGAGAAGTTGAGAGCTAGCAGACATGTGCTTAGTGAGTATGGGAACATGTCAAATGTCACCGTGTTGTTTATTATTGACGAGATGAGGAAGAAGTCACTGGAGGACAGTCTTACCACTACCGGCGAAGGCTTAGATTGGGGTGTGCTTTTTGGGTTCGGTCCTGATATTACCGTGGAGACGTTGGTCCTTCACAGCTTCCCAGCCACCGCACCGAGTACGAATGCCACAAAATAATGACCCTGGATAAACAAGCCAAAAAAGTCTACCTTTATATGAACTGTTATGCTTTATGTAACTGAAAAAAACAAGGTTTAGAATCCCTGCCATTCGAGGTGTGTTATATTTCCTTTTTTATGCATAAAAGATAAGCGTGTGTTCGGTTCCTTTGGGTTACATGATTCTTTTGGTTGTGCTCCGCTGCATGTCTATCTAGGGTTTGGCTGTCGCTCTTCCTGCATGTCTATCCCGGTGTATGGGCATATGTGATAGTGAAGAAAGTTTGTAAATTGTAATAATATTTGTCGTTTATTACCAACATACTTTCTCGTTTGTATCATAATTACCAACTTACTTTTTTTTCATACTCATTACACTCAAATTTTATTCGATATCACCAGTATGACCATAAAATGACTATATTACCCTTGTTTTCTTTAACATAATTACAATCATAATTTTTTTTTAAAAATACTTTAACAAATTTAAATTTTTTTAACAAAAATTTTTTTAAAAAAATTTATAAAATATTTTTTTACGTTATTTTTAGTAAAAAACTTAAATTTTTTGTACAAAATTTTTTTTTTAAAAAATTCGCACTTTTAAAATCTTAATTTTTTTAAATAAGTTTTACATTTTTTCGTACTTTTAAAAATTTTAAATTTTTTTAAAAAAAAGTTATTTTTTTACAAAAAAAATTAGATTTTTTTAAAAGTTAAGAAAAAAATAAAAAAGTAAAAAACATTCGAAGTAAAAAGTAAAAAAGTTTTAACTTTTTTATTTTTTCTTAACTTTAAAAAAAAATAATTTTGTTAAATTTAAAAAGTACGAAAAAAAATTAAATTTATTCAAAAAATTTAAGATTTTATAAAGTACGAAATTTTAAAAAAGAATAATTACTTGTCAAAGTACGAAATTTTTAGAAAAGTAATCTTTTAAACTACGAAATTTTTTAAAAAATAATTTTTTTAGAAATTAGTACTTTTTAAAAAATTCTGATTTTAAAAAATTACTTTTTAAAAAATTAAGATTAAAAAAAATTATGATTGTAAATATATTAAAGAAGACAAGGGTAATATAGTCATTTTATGGATCATATTAGTGATATCGAACGAAATTTGAATGTACGTGGGTGTAGTATCATTTCGGCAAAAATGAGAAAGTAAGTTTTACCCTAGTTTTTGAGACATCTTTGTTACAGCTTAATATTTTCATTGTTGGTCACTTCTTCTTAGGAAAA
>BQNB010126010.1:0-19670 GCA_026074375.1 Tanacetum coccineum
CTTTTGTATATAAAACAGGTTAGATGGGTCAACCCGAAACCCGTTTAACCTATTCAACCCGTGTAACCTATTTAACCCGTCAACCCAACTATATATATATGGGTTAAATGGGTCATGTTCGGGTTATGTTTAAACAGGTTAGGGTTGACATAGCTGACCCAATTATTTAAATGGGTCTGGTTCGGGTTGAGGTTTTCTGACCCGCCAACCTACCAACCCGAACCCGACCCGAATTGCCACTCATAACTCCAATGGTACGAGAGGGTATTTCGAAAAAAAAGGAAAAAAATTAATTTTAAAAACCCAGGTCGGACCGGGTTGACCGGCGGGTTGACCCAGCTTTTCCAGCGAGTTGACCCAGAAAAACAGCACTCCCACCTTTTGTATGTATTAGTGACAAGTATTTAATTCTTCAAGCTATTGTTAACGGTCTAAAAATAATAATAAATGTGAAATGGTGTGGCTTTGGTCGAGAATTGCACACAAAAAGGACACGCTGATAAGTTACCTGATTAGTACGGGGCGGGTTTGGGGGAGCATCACGCCCCAATGAGGCGCCGCGATTAAAACCCTGACGGGGATTGTGGCAGGTTTGGGGAGAAAGTGGGTTTGGAGATGGGGATGGTCGCTTCACCCCAAACCCGCCCCGTTGTCATCGCTAGGCCGAGCTGATAAATTTTTTTGATAGGATCATACAAATATTAGAAAAGTCCAAGTTAGTTTAAGGGGTTGTTTCTTTTTTTCACCTGTTTAGAAAAAGTATCCTTTTACATAATAGGTTCTGTTTGGAGTTGGTCATATGTGTAAAATTTGTGTTTCTTTTTCTTTCTCACTAACAAATATTAGTGAAGTAATTAACTAGTTTACCCTTTTATATGAACTAATGAAAAACACAATTCATAACCAGTGTGTGATGCATATGCATTACTATTATATGGAATCAACTTTCTTGAATGAATGATTATATCTAGTTTCCACTAAATTAACTTGTGTATTGGAATCTCTGAAAACCCCTAATTTGTATGCAAAACATAAGTTCATGAAAACCCTAATTGAATCTAGTTATCTTATACAAAGTAAACTCATTAAAACAATGAGTAATCAACAGAATCATACCCAAAGATATGAGATAATATATATTCAACTGAAAACAAAAGTGTAAACGAATCATAGATCTGACCTAGTATTTTTATTTAAACATTTTTCTAAAAAAGAAAATAAAATTGTTAGTAACCATCTTCTTCAAGATCTTTTTCACACCCATGTTTCCATCACTAAAAAGAGTTGAAGCCTTTATTAGATAAATGTGAAAACGAAGAGAAAAAGATGAAGGGGTTCGGTGGGGAAGGAGGTCAGCAGTGGGGAAGGAGGTCGGCGATGGGGAAGAAGTCAACGGGAAGGAGGTCGTTGTCGCCAGGAAGGAGTGGTGAAGGTGATGTGTGGATGACAGTGAAATAGAAGAGAAAAAGGTGAAGGGTAGATATTGTCTTTATGTGTTCTAGATAGGGAGGATATAAGTTTTTACACTCCTTCACATCTAGGATATCTTTGTGAGGAATGAAATGTTACCAAAGGGGTCGATAAGGAAAAAATAAACACCCCCTAAGTCATTATAAAGATAGAGAGTCTTGTGAATGAATGAAATGTACACAAAAGGAAAGGAGTTTGCTCTTCACATTATCAATACTATCGTATTAAAATTTTCACCTAATTGATTCTTGCAAGATATGACAATGGATAAAGAAAGAAAGAAAAAAAGATTCTTTGATGATGACGATTTTTCATTAAACGTGTTATTGTATTCTTAGTGTATAATGTACGTGTAGGAAAACGTGATGTAACTTAAAATTTTATTTAACAAGCTATTGATTTTATAATACAAAACACCACCTTTTTTTCACACCATATAACCATAATAAGTAAGTGTGATTTTAAGCCTACCATGACAAAAGTTCGGTGTAGAACACCTTTTAACTAAAGAACACACAAAACGATCTCAACCATTTATAACATTTCAATCCAACTCTAATCCTTTTCAAGGAAAAAAGAAAAGGTGTTTAATTATAAAACTAACGGTAGTATTTTGAATTTGGAAAATTGGTGGATGAAGGACCAATGGTGCAACAAAGTTTTTATGGGAAATTATCATTATACCATCACTAACGGAGACACATAACAACCACACCCCTTAGGACCAAAAGCGCACCAAAATGACCACTTCGGTGACCATTTCCACCGATTTTCAAAATGGGAGACCAAACAGGTGAACGGGGTTCAGTTCAGGGATGAACTGTGTAATTTACGCAAACAAAAATGTTGCACCAATAGTGATATCGGTGAAATAATTTGTTTTTTTATATAAGTGAATAAAAAAATAAGGTCATCATAACACCAGAAATTATGATGTTAACTAGAGAGGCTATTTTTGATGTTGTGATAGTTTTTAGGGTTTTTGGCTTTAAATAGCCACGTACTTTTCCAAATGTACCCATATGGTACGTGTACTAAATTTATTATCCATATGGTACATGAACTTTACATTTCGTGTCAATATGGTACATTTATTACCGGCTACTTGTAAAACCGGTTACTTTTTTGGTAAAATCTGACGTGTTAATATTTTTTTTTAATTAAGTGAAAATTAAAATGAGGGTTTTTGGCTTTAAATAGCCACGTACTTTCTCACATGTACTCATATGGTACGTGTACTAAATTTATTGCCCCATATGGTTGAACTTTTTTTACAACTTTTTTTAAAACAAAATCGCACTTTTAAAAATCTTAATTTTAATTTTTTTTTAAATAATCAATTTTTTTTTCTTACGGAATTAATTTTTTAAAGTTAAGAAAAATTTTAAAAATTAAAACATTTTTACTGTTTTCTTCGAAAAAATATTTTTTTTAAAAAAATTTAAAAAATTAAAACAGCTTTTTAAAGTTAAGAAAAATCTAATATATATAAAAAAAACTAAACGTTTTCCTTTGAAAAAAATAAAAAATTTCAAAAAATTTTAAACGATTTTATACATTTTAAAAAGTATGATTTTTTTTAAAGTTTTGCAAAAAAATTCTAATTTTTTTCACGAATAATAACGTAAAAAAATATTGACACGAATAGTGCTTAAGGTATATCATTGTTCTTCGCGAATAGTGCTCCAATGGGAAACGGGGACGATGTGTTCCTTGGAGATGCACCTATCATTGTTCTTCGCGAATAGTGCTTAAGGTATATCATTGTTCTTCGCGAATAGTGCTTAAGGTATATCATTATTCTTCGCGATGTGTTCCAATCAGCGTATCGCAAGATCCAGCTGAGAAGATGATTAATAATGTTAGGATGCCACGTAAGCGTTTAGCCTGTTAAACAGGTGGAAAATTCAGTTTACGTACCATATTGACACGAAATGCAAAGTTCGAGTATGATATGGGCAATAAATTTAGTACACGTACCATATGGGTACATTTGAGAAAATACGTGGCTATTAAAAGCCAAAAACCCTTTGAACAATGCCATGTCACTGCGTTGTGGAAGCACTTGATTATGCCATGCTATATGCATATACAAGTCCACAGATATGGTCGTTGTACTCCCTGTTTTAACTGCCTGTGATGGCAAAATAAGTATTGAATCTTTGCCGTTCAAAAAAAATAAAAAATAAGTATTGAATCAATGACGGACGATAGAGGAGGATTCTCGGCTACTCCTAACTCATTCACAAAAAATGTGCATTGAACACTTAGGTAAGTGAAGTTGAGTATCCTTACTAGAAACCAACCATGCATTGAACACCATTAATGATTCTCATAACATAAGAGGTAAAAGGATTAGTACCCTCAACAGGTACTAACTCTTCTCCTTATCGCCATTCGAGGAAACATGTGACAACAAATGCGTTAACTCTTGAGAATCCCAGACACCTATTTTTAACTACGTACAACTATTTTCACAAAATCAGAGTGCGCAAGAATTTTTTCCATTTGCTCGGTGGGTGCACAGACATGCAACTATGCAATACTAACCCTGAAATCATTGCATTCCACTAAGCCGAGTTTTGTGTATCGCACAATATGTTATTCTTTTTTAGATTTTATAGCGTTTTTATCAATAAGGGCTAGCTAAGTTTGGGATTTCCCATAAAAGCTATTCTTGAAATCAAAATCTATAAAGATAGATCTAAACGGTTAATTGGTTTATGTCAAAGTGCTTACATTGAGAAAATCTCGAAAAGATATTACATGGAGAATTCCAAACGTGGAACTATCCCAATGCAAGAAAAACTAAAATTGAGTAAGTCAGATGGTGCCTCGACACCAGCTGAAAAGCAGCGCATGAGCAATGTTTCATATGCTTCGGCTGTTGGTTCAATCATGCTGTAAGATGTACTCGTCCTGATGTTGCGTTCGCTCAGAACATAACAAGCCAATTTCAACAGAATCCTGGTGAACTTCAATGGACTACTGTCAAGAATTTTCTTAAGTATCTTTGTAATACTAAGGATATGTTTCTGGTTTATGGAGGTGATATGAAACGAGAGCTCAGGGTTTCTTGCTACACTGATGCTGGATATCTGACGGATGCTGATGACTTGAAGTCTCAGACAGGATATGTGTTCGTTTTGAATGGAGGTGTTGTTGATTGGAAAAGCACAAAGCAGAGTATTTCTGCAACTTCATCTACAGATGCTGAATATATCGCTGCATTTGACGCATCGAAAGAGGCTGTATGGATTCGCAAATTCATTTATGGGCTTAATGTTGTTCCCACAATTGAAGAACCCATAACAATGTATTGTGACAATACTGGAGCCATAGCAATAGCAAATGATCATGGAGTCACTAAAGGTGCACGACATTTTCGCGCAAAAGTTCACTATCTTCGAGAAACCATTGATTTGGGCGATGTGAGGATAGAAAAAGTTGACACAGATGACAATCTAGCTGACCCTTTTACAAAGGCTTTAGCATTTCCTAAGCATTCTGAATTGACTAGGAAAATTGGTTTGATACCCGCTAGTAGTCTCATGTAAATCTGTGTTTAATTAGTATTTGGATAATTTGGAATTGTAAGACAATATTTATTTGATGAATAAAGATGCTTGGAATTTGTTTTTCATTCATATAATAATTGTTATTTCATTTTTGCATATTTAATCCATGAATGATTTATCATTCTAAATATGTCCATTTTCGGTTAACAATATGGGAATATTGTTATGTAAGGCAAATGTGAGTGTTGGTTATATTCTTTGAATATATGGATTGTTCCCGCCAAACTCATATGTATTCACAAGGGATGCATATTGGATACCCTAACTTTCAAAATTTACTTTTGGATCCTTGTCATGAGTAAATGTCAAAAATGGTTAAAATAATTATCCTTATACTTGAGATACAAATAAGTTCTGTATGTGTGGATATCACTTTTTGTAATTATAGCCAAACGCTGTCCTGAAATATGGTAGTTATAAAAGCTATTTTTCGGAGTGCATGTGAAGCAGCATCCACAACACTTGTAGTCAATAAAGGATTTGTTCCTCCACATTATATGTGCAAAATGATACCATTAGGCCCTTCTCCAGATTTAATCAGATAAATGAATGGTCGTTCCCAAAGGGTAATCCAAGATGATTCCTGATTACATTTGGTCTATCTGAATTATTTCTGTAACGAGAAACTAAAATGTTAAAATATATGGAATAAGTTAGGATCCATATCCATGGTTTAACGGTATTTGAACAAAGGGATGATTATATATAGCAAGATAATACATAACCATTGAAAGCTAAGATTGTTCTTGAAACTTTTATCTCAAGTATTTCTAATATAAAGGTAATCGTGTGTGTTTGCTAGACATTGCCAATTATCAGTATATCTAGAAGCCTGCTACTCCGCCTCCCAAGTAGGAGCTGTTGGAATTTGGTAGTCGGTTCTACAAGTTATACGTTAGAAATACGCGAGCCTATTGGGGGCACACACGTTAAATACGAAGAGTATGGTTTACTTCATGATTTATTTTTAAATAGTTATTTAATTAATTACTTGTTAAATTAATTATATAATATATTCTAAATATAGAACCAAGGGACTAAACTAGATAAAACCCGAACCTTGTGGATCCCCTTGTTTGGCCGAAACCCATAAAGGTTCTAGAAGGGGATTTTATGGCCGATTATAGGAGGAGAAAAGGAAGGAGAAAGATTTGTTTTTAATTATGGGAATTATACTAATCTTTTTCTCCAAGATTTAGGGTTATTGGGGTGCCTAAATAAACACACCCCATATCCCTCATTCTTTAATTCATTCTCTAATCACCTAAGATTTTTTGTGCTCTCTCCCCTCTCCCAAAAACCCTAACCGAAATCCTTAAGGGATTTTTGGTTCTTCCTCATAACCGAATTCAACCAAAAACCCTTTTAGGGTTTTAGTATTTCCGTTTCACTTGATCTCCTTGCTTGACAATTCAAGGTACGCGTGGTGGTTATTTGGTGATTCCTCAAAGGTGACGAATTAGGGTTTAAAACTTTATTAAGGTTTGTTTGGTTCGACTTCAAAAAGGAACAAAAGGAGTGTGTTTGGTTTTGATATTACACTTGGTGCTTGTTCATGAAGATAAGACTAGCAATTCTTACATACTTGCTTGACATGTTTGTGTGAGCAATTGTAGAGGCGTTTGTTTTATACTCTTATTGTATTCAAGAATAATCGCAAAAGGTACGCTTTCCTTATTTATTAAGTGTTAACCTACTTGCCATAACTAGATCCATCCGCTGCGCACTCGTAGCTAAATTGGTTAGCTAGAATTAATAAATCCCAACAAAACACACTACCAAATCCATACCAAATTTATTCACCACATTTCCAAGCATTCCTACAACATATCTAAGATATACTAAGGTGTTTAGAAGGTTTGGTTTGGAATTTACAAGTGTTAAAGCAAGAAGGTTCAAGATTAGGGTTTTGTTGAAATTAGGGTTTTCAAGGTGTTGAAAGGTAGGGTTTGGTTGCTAAGAAAGGGTTTAGACATTGTTGTTCATCACCACACTTCATATTAAGGTTACCTAAAAACCTTAATCTCTTTACATTTTTGATTTTATGCATATATGATGTTTGTATAGTTATCACCATCTAAGAACTTATTTCCTTGTAAAATGGATTTTTACACTTGTTTATGATTTGGTACACTTTTACATATGACATATGGATGTTAATATCATGTTATAATGGATATATAAGTATTGTACATGTGTGGTTTATGTATAAAAAGTATATATAAACTAGTTACCTAAAAAGTATACTTATTAAAGATTATGGACAAATAGGTATTTAGACATATGGATCTTGTGATTCTTAGACAATATTTGGACAAATGATGAACTAGGGACCCTAAGTACATAAGACACATGGTATAAGTGGTTGTAAAGGACTTGTAACAAAGTGGATAAACTAAAAAGTTATAAAAACAACTTTTAAACACATTTTACCAAATTGATCAAAAAGAGCTATTTGAAATTCGAATATAAAGCATCCATTTTATATTTTTATAGAATACTACATCTCATGAGGATTCCAAAAAGGTAAGAAACTCGAAAAACCGATTTATAACGAAGGAGATACACTAATTTCAAGTTATACGTTAAATAAACGCGTTTATAAAAGAAATTTTATAAAAACTTTTTAAGTTTCACTTCTGATATATACAAATGGTTATTTTTCTCAGATAATACACATTTTTAGGATTCCAAAACATTAAGAATCATAATTTTATGATCAATAACGAAGGAGTTATGAATTACGGAAGTTTACGATAATAAATACTTTTATAAAAATAATTTTATAAAAGTTACTTTTGACATTAGATATATATATTTTGAAAACATCATTAATTTGGTAGAACTTTTAATTACGAAAACATACTCGAAAGAATCACTAAAAACGGAGTTAAAACGAATAAAATACAACATTTACGAGTTTACGACGATTAATTTTATAAAAGTATATGAATAGTAAAAAATCACTGTTCATCAAATATTGAAAATGTAGTATTTTGATACATCATCTTAATACGAAAACATGGACATAAGAAACGTAAGAAACGGACTTAAAACGATAAAGTTACGCCGTTTTTACTAAAGAGATATTTATAAACGTTTTTACTTTATAAATATGATTTCATAAACGCAATTAGATGGTGATGTATCTATATAGAATTATATATGGTATTAGTTAATCAAAGTGCTTAGTACTTATACGACCTATAATTAATTAGGTTGCATTTGGGCGTATTTGTGACGCATTTTCACGCATTTGATTTACATTGTTAACTCATTTACTCGAGGTGAGTTCATAGCCCCACGTTTTACGTGGAGGTGGGTTGTGGTATGAAGGCAAGGGACAAGGTATGGTAGTGGTGGTTGGAGGGTTTGGTGGGTTTGTTTCGGGGGTTGGATGGCGGGGTATTTAGGGTTTTATGCAACGGTGGGTGGTGGTGGTAGTAGGTCGTTTTGTTTTGATGGTTTTTGTATGTTGTTGTTGGGAGTGTTGGTGGTGGTAGGTGGCGTGTGGGTGGTGGTGGGTGGTGATGGGTGGTGGAGGTGGTGGGGGTGGTGAGGTGGGGTAGTTGTTGTTGGTGGGGGGGAAATTTGGGTGTTAGGTGATTTGGGTGTAGGTGTTGTTTTGTGTTGTGGAGGGTGTCGTGTTGTGTGTGAGGGTGAGGGTTGTGGAGGTGTTTGTGTTTATGATGTGGGGGAAGGTGGTGGTGGTGGATTGATCGGTCGGTGGGGGGCGGGGGTGGGGTGTGTGCGGGGTGTGTGGTGGTGGGGTGTGTGGTGGTGGGTGGGTTGTGGGTGGTGGTGGCTGAGTGGTGGTGGTGGTGGGTGTCTTAGTGGTGGCGTGGGTGGTGGTGGTTGTGGTGGTGTTGGTGGTGGGGTGGTTGTGGTTGGGGTGGGGGTGGTGTGGTTGGGTGGTTTTGTGGAGGTGAGGTGGTTGTGGGTTGGTGGTTGAAGTCGTGGTGGTGGTGGTGGGGTGGTTGGGGGGGGTGGGGTGATGTGTGGGGGAGGGTTGTTGTATGGGGTTGTCGGGTGAGTGGGTGGTGGTGGTGTGGGGGCGGGGAGGGGGCCTGGTTTGACGCGTGTGTTTGTGTGGGAAGGCGTCGCAAGGTTGCTAGGAGCGGGGCAGTGTTGGGGTTGTGGCGGGGATAGCAAGCGCGATAGACGGCGGAGGGGGAGGTGGGCGGGCGGGAGACGGGAGGGGGGGGGGGTCTGGGCGGAACGGTCGGGGGAGAGCTCGTGGGGAAGGGGAGCTAGGAGGGGGCGGGGACAGGCGGGACGGGGCTTTTATGTGTGGCAAGTGTGGGCTAAAGAATTTTTTATGGTCATCAATATAATTTTTTCTTTTATTTCTTTTTATACTTCTTCTTCCCCTCTGATATTTTTTTTTTCCTCACATTTTTACTTTTTTTTTTTTAACATATTATTTTAATTATTATTATATTAATTTTTTTAGTTTTGGTAAATAAATTTGAATTACATTACGTTGTGAGTCAACCAAACACATCGTAATTGTTTTTTTAGCATCATGTTAACTTGAAATTTGTATGCTTCTTTTAAAAGCGTTTTCTTCTAGGCCTTCTGGACTTTATATAGTAAAAGTATCATGTGGAGACCAGTTAAACCATTTGGTAGCATTACATTTAGTCTAATAACCAAGATTATGACACAACTTAAGGTAAAGACAATATAAGGGGATCCTTAGGGCTCTCTTCATGTTGTATTAATGTGATGTACTAATAGTTTTTTTAGCATCATGTTAACTTGAAATTTGTATGCTTCTTTCAAAAGCGTTTTCTTCTAGGCCTTCTGGACTATATATGGTAAAAGTATCATGTACAATGGTTATGAATAAAACATAAGCTAAGAGACAATGGCTTTGGCATCTCTATGTAAAGAATTGGACTACATATCTAGAATCGGTATATAAGCATCTCATTTAGATGTTTACAAGAAAACATATATATTTTCTTTTTTAATTTGTCAATTAGTCATACTGTAATAGTCATGTAATAGTGTTGATCAACAGGTTAAAGTTCAATGTGTTAGCATCTGATTGTATGAAGGTAGCATGGTAACAAGAATAACGATAACAATTAAGATAAATTTCTAACAACATTATATCTTTACTGTGTTATGAACCATATTTTGCTTATATATTGACGTTGTCCCATTGTAGTATCAACTCGGTAATAATAAGTAGTAGCTGCAAAACAACAAGTATGATGCTTTGGTTGTGAAAAAAGTAAACTTTCTATGGAGTACATCACTTGAAATTTTTTGGTTTAGCTTGCAGTGTGCATACTTTAATGGAAAAGATTAAATCGAGTCCTTGTGGTAAGGTGCAGTGGTCCAATGACTCCAATCACCTTTAGGAATCTCTTGTGATTATATTAACAATCAATGTTATTTGTATCCTTTCCATTCATTATCTTACCGGTTAAAATTGTCCACACAAGAAAAATTTTTCGTCCCGATACCTCATATAGCAATTTCTTGGTGCTACCAGGACTACCCGGCCTTCGTAGTAGGTGCACAACCGCATCTGTATCAACCTTGATTTAACACCGAATTTAAACATAAGCTTTCTACAAAGATAAACATCAGAAAATGAAACACATATAGTAACACAGATCTGAATGCCATGGTAATCATCAACCACAATAGTGAACAATTTTTGGCACTACCAAATATTCAATTTGTTGGTCGATATTTGACAACCAACCTCGAAAGCTCGATCGCGGAACAGCTAGATCGCAGTATGTATGAGCACAAGTGTAGCACCTTCTGATGATACCCAGTTTGAAGAACTACAAAAGTGAGAAGAACGAAGAACAAGAATACCACAAAGTAATCGAACGATTAAGTTTATTAAAACCACCATCGGTTCAAAGAAAGAATACAAAGAATACATGTAAAGGTCCACATCACCCCCTGACTCTTTTATAGGGTGAGGGGGTCGGTTAACATATCTTAGGTCGGCTAGAAAACCCTAGGCCCAACCCAAACCGGCACAAACACATACCATACTTAGCTAATGCCTAAACTTGCCTTGGAAGGCAAGTTAGACTTCCATAAGGAATCGAAACACATTCCTAATCGACTATGACTAATCCTAACTAGACTTGGATACTAATTTTACTAACAATTTCCACCTTAGTGACAAGACTAGTTATCCCCGACACCAAGTATCTCCATGCAATACTTGAACTTCGGACCTGGAACCACCTTTGTAAATACGCCAGCTGCATTATCTTACGTGCCTATCTTTGCCACTTCAATCTCTTTAGACTCCACGATCTCCCTGATGAAGTGATATCTCACGTTGATATGCTTTGTCCTCTCATGAAATATTGCATTTCTTGAGAGATGAATTGCACCTTGATTATCACAATTCACAACCACTGACCTTAGGTTTACTCTCAGCTCGATTAGTAGACCTTTAAGCCAAATGCTTTCCTTAACAGCTTCCGTAAGCGCCATATACTTCGCCTCTGTTAGTAGATTAACTGCAAACTAGCATGTCTTGAGAGTTGCTTTCCAACTCACACACGGCCATGTACCATAAAACGTACCAGGTTGTCGACCTACCTTGTCAGGAGTCTGTAGGCATATTCTTCATCCACACATAAACCACCAACACCTCACGTTGCTTCCCTTGATCCTCTTCCTCTATACTACTAGACCTATATCAGTAGTGCACCTTCAAGGTACTTCAAAATCCACTCACTACCTCCAGTGGTTTTTTACCTGGATTCGCCCAAATACCATGCTCAACAATGCTAGACAGTATAAGCAATATACGGTCTAGTGCAAACACATCCAAGTCACCTTAAAATACCTACAACATTCGCATAGAGGGACCTTACTACATCTTTCCACTATCCCAATCACTCGACGAATAATCCTTCAAAGATATCTTGAAGGATGTACCTTCCCAATTAGCACAGTGACCGACTTGCCTTATCCCATTAGGTAGTTATTCCAGAATTTTTACTCACGTATCCGACCTAGACACACTGCAGGGTTCGGCTACCCCTATCCCTGACAATCTACATACCAAGTATCTTCCTAGCTAGACCCAGTTCTTTTATATCAAACTCTTTTTACAGCAGTCCCTTGGTTTATTTGATCTCAGACTTGCTTTTACAAGCAATCAACATATCATCTACATACAACAATAGATATATGTACATACCTGGTGCAAACTCCTTGAAGTAAACACGGCTATCATAGCTGCTGTGGCTGAACCTTTTTGATTCCATTTACACATCCATAACCATTTGTACCACTGCCTTGGGGATGCTTAAGACCCATTAAAGAGATTTCATTCAACAAAACATACCTTGTTGCATGTTCCTTCTCACCAAACCTCGTGGTGCCTTATATAAATGGTTTCTTCAAGATTACCATTCAAAAATGCCATCTTCACATCAAGTTGTTCCAACTCATAATCTTCACAAGCAGTTAATGAGAGAGTCACCCTAATAGATGTATGTCGAACCACAGGTAAAAAACCCTCATTGTAATCAATCCATGCTCGCTGTGTAAACCATCGGGCTACAGCCTTGTTTTGTACCTTGGTTTTCTGAACGCCTTCAATCCCTTCGTAATCTTATACAACCACTTGCAGATTACCAGCTTCTGACCAGGTGGTTGATCGACCAGCTCCTAAGTATGATTCTTCTTTAAAGAACTCATCTCTTCCTCCATAACATAAACCCACTCATCCTTTTGAGATGAATTAATCGCCTCCTGGAAAGTGATTGGTTTATGTGTATATTCTCCGCAGCAATAGGCCAATTGCATAAGCTGGCCATGCATCTACTTAGACCCTGATGGTCTTGACAATGATACATTACCTTCATCCCTATACCATGCATGTATAGAATTTGTTCTCTTTGCTTTATCATACACCAGAACATAGTTGTCCAGATTCTGTTGTTGAGGCTCTTCATCTTGTTCCTCATCTTCATTCCTCGGATTTCCCCAGTATGGTGGATCCATACGTCTGGGTCGACCCTACTCTCTCTTGAGCTCTACCTCAAACTCAATCCCTTCCCCAGCAAAAACTCTACAACACCAGCACCTTGAGAGTATCCTTATACTAAGGCTCTCTCTCCATTCTAATTAAACACCACATCCCTGCTTATGATTATTTGGTTTGAACATCATCTAACCTCCATATAGTATTTGTATCCCTTCAAATCCCATGCTCAGGATTTGGATAACCACAGAGAATGAGACACGGATTTAAGGACTAAGTTATGCCTCATTCTTCATTAATTTGCGTGTAGAGCGCGCTGTAGCTTCCCCTGTCGCATACTCAAAATGTCTATCAGCTATGCGTAACTTCCCCTCCTTTAGTGGACAAAGTAAATATGAACGTTACAGATTTATCTTATAATAAGTCTTCTCACTGGGGATTTTTGACACGCAAAATTACCTCTCCTTTAAACGTTACCACTCTTGCCTGTTTTCCGTACAAGAATGTTTCTTTGCTTAGTTGTTGTTGCGTGCACGTCTGCTGTATCTGGGCGTTGACAGATAGTTCCTTCACTAATTTGACTTAATCCTATCTCCTCTTGCATGAATCTTTAGCACTGATACAGAGAAACTTCCCTTCAGTGATCATTCTTCCGGTTTGTCTCAGACTATGAACCCGCTGTCGCCGCATCAGCCCACCATACCGCACCCGCCATGTCCACCTCCTAGATCTTCCCCCACCACCCCACCAACGCCACGCATAACTGAACCCTACGAGACACACTACCCAACTCCCGAGCTCTGCCCCCCCGCGCCTCCCCCCCCTACACCCCCCCCCCCCCCCTCCCCCCCCCCCTCACCCCCACCACCCACCCCTCTCCCTCCCCCGCCCCTTTCCCACAACCCAACTCCCCTCCCTGAACTTAGCATGCCGAAACGCCACTCTCTTCTTGTGTCTAAGATTATGAACCCAATCCCTCCTTCAAATACATCATCAACATATCGATAAGAAGTATCGGCACCCACTAACGATTCCACACGTGTAGAGAACCCTAGAGATCCGTATTGGAAACATACTCTATAACGCCCTTTTAATCAATTTTCCAAGAACACACAATTTTTACAGAATTCGAGCTTCACCTAGGAACCTTTATTCCCCAATCACATCTCTTCTTTACAGTTCATGCACAGCATGCTTTATAATGTAGACATGGCGTTTACTGAACACACCTGTGCACAAGACTGTCCTTTTCTTGTATACAAACACTAAGCCTTCACCACGCATTTGCGCATTGCCCATCCAAGGGAGTCACACAAATTTCCCTTTATAGTTCCTGACAAAACCATCAAAGAACCCTTAATCACCTTTGCTTTTCCATTCTGCAAACTTCACGGTATAGCCATCTTCTATCCAGAGTCGCCTTAAGATATCAAATTTTCACTTCAACTCGGGAAATTGTAACGCACTATTCCTCAAGCACTAAACTTGAAACCCATCTTTCATTTATCTACTCTACAATGTTTATCTGTTCCCATGATGGCACATGCTTTATTATCACCGAGCAAAACCGTACCACCATTGAACTCCTTAAAATCAAACAAGAAGTCCCTCATAGGCGTCATGTGAAAAGAGCCACCAGAGTCCTTGATCCACTCTAAGAACCTCTCCTCACTCACCGCCATCAACAAGTCACCATTATCATAACCCTCATAATGCATACCAGAACCTTGTCTCGCATTCTTCTTGATAAAGCCAGTTGATTTCTTCTTGTTCCTTTTGGACAGTCTTTCTTCAGGTGATCCTCTGAATAGCATATGTAACACTTCAGTTTATAAGTTTCTTTACCTTTCGACTTCGATCGCGAACTAACTCGGTCCTTGATTTACCCAATGATGCGACTTCCCCTTGTTTTAAACCATCACCATCATCCTTTGCTTTTGTTCCTCTTTTTTAATAATCTTCGTAATTGAGGCTAGAACAAGACATCTTCCAAAGTGAGCGACTCTCTTCTATAAATCAATGTCTCCACAAAGTTATCATATGAAGATGGTTAATGAGTCAACGTAACATGAGTACTGATCTTAGTTCAACACATATCAACCTCTATGTTCGCTCAGGTCAGACATCAACACTATTAAACTATCTATATGTTCAATTATTTCTTACCTGGATGCTTTGTAGAAATGACTGCTTCTTCTTTAAGTACAATTTATTGGCTAAAGACTTTGTCATATACAAAGTTTCCAACTTTAACCAAACACCCGGAGCAGAATCCTCTTTATTGACTTCCCTCAACACCTTGTTATCCAAGCACAAGAGTAAGGCACTGCGTGCTTTCTTGTAGACATCCGTCTTAAACGCCGTAATTTTATCAACGTCCGTCATGGTTCCCGAGAATGGATCTAATGCAGCCTCCTAACCATGTTGAATTAATAGACACCGCATCTTCACACGCCACAACCCGAAGTCATTAGACCTGTCAAATTTTTCGACGTCAAACTTTACTATTGACGACATATTCTTTAACCCTTGTTGCTAAAAAGACTTTCTTGCGAATCGATTTAATTAGAAACCCTAAACCTCGATCTCAAACAAGCAACCAAGTCGATAATCTTGAAACCCAAATACCTCGACTACAAAACTTGTAACATAAGAAAAACCCGCAACAAGTACTTATATTAAATCTTTATATAACCAAAACGATAACCAGAAGTATATATAAAAAATCCTTACTTTCACCTCTAACTTTGTAGTATCAATAAGGCAATTAGTGATCACGTGCAAAGAAAAATAGTTAAACCAATCACCGACCCTTATCTTTCTTCTTACTTCATGTGCACTTTTTAAAACAAAAAAAATAAACCCCGCCTCAACCTCGTCTTCCTCCTCTCGTCATAAAACCTGCAACTCTAAGAAAGTGATTCGACAAAACCCGAAACCGTTTTCTTTGCTCAAACCTCCGAACCAGCCCTCGAACTTTAAGACCACAATAACCGCGACTCGTGATACCACTTGTTGTACAGTTACGACAACAACCCAAAGCTCAATCATGGAACGCTTGATCGCAATATGTATTGAGTACAAGTTGCACCTTCAAACAATACCCGTTGAAGAACTAATAAGTAAGAAAATCAAAGAACAAGAATACCACAAAGTAACCGAACGATTAAGTTTATTAACACCATAATTGGTTCAAGGAAAGAATATAAAGAATGTGTGTGTCTTGTCCATTACCCCTCACCTCCTCTTATAGGGTGAGGGGGTCGTTAACATACCATTGGTCGGCTAGAAAACCCAGACCCAACCCAAACCGGCACAAACACATACCATACTTAGCTAATGCCTAAACTTGCCTTGAAAGGCAAGTTAGACTTACAAAAGGAATCTAAACACATTCCTAATCCACTATGACTAATCCTAACTAGACTTGGATACTAATTTTACTAACGTGATCGTAGAAGAAAATGCATGAAATTAAATAAGAAATCCAAGGCAACATGCAAAATTTCAAATAGCCGTGTTGATTACTTTCACGCATTAGGAGTGAGTTAATAATATATATGAAACTTCTATCGAACTTGGAAAGCACCGCATTGTCCATGACTAATTGCCTGAGTATCTTACACATACATGGATGAAGCAACAAATATTTTGAGAATTTTACAAACCAGTGGAAGTAAAGTGTTTCATAGATCTCCTAACAGATGAATATAGGTGAACCTTTATCTTTCATGACCCTATCAATTTAGTCGGGTTCAATGGTTGCTTGCAAGAGGTGGCAATCAACAGTGACCCAAAGTGCCAAAACGATTTGCGTTAGAGCGTTATGCCAAATGATCCCTAATCTGTTACTACAAGTTTTTATCTTGGGCCTTTTTAATTATGGTAAAAGTTTAATAAACCAATAGTTCAAGGCTTCAAGCATACTATATTCTTAGTTATGTCATTGGAAAAGAAAATTATATATCCATGATGCTCGGTCATGTTCCTGTTTTAATATAGTTTAAGCTATCACCGTTGGAAATTTAGTACAATTGTGGGAATTAGATCATACTTGAAAATAGGTTTGGAGGTATGGATTATACACCCATCAAGTCACTGATTCTCCCTGACTCTTTAGTGGTTAGCTTAATGTCTATTAAATGGGCGGTTTCTACATTAAATGTTTGTAACTACACCTATTAAATGGGCGGTTTCAAGTTTGACTTAATGACCATAATTATGGTCATGTAACAACTGCATTTATAAAGAAGGTTATGAGATTAACTGGCAAATTAATGCTCATAACTCCTTTTGACCAGGAGTTACAAACTCTTTTGATTAAGAGTTTTTCATCCCTATAAATAGAGATGAACACTTGCATGAAAGTACACCACCCTAACTGAAAAACATAAAAACACTTAGAAGCGAAGGGTTCTTGATTTGTGCCTAAAACAAGAACAAACACTTGGTTTTATCCCAATGAGGTATTCATGTAACCCAGGCATAGGGTCGAATAATCTTCTTTAAAAAGTGATCACATGACTTCAAGTGATATCCAGTAACCATCTTTGGTAATTAGCTAGGCTATTAATTATCTTCACCCTGTTTTGGGATCACAACCACCAATAATCAAAGAAGATTATTCTTGTGATAATCAATGGTTGATGCTTTTCTCTCCTATGAATACAGCATGGCTTCAAACTTTGCCAAGCTTGACATAGGGATGGCAATAAAACCCGTACCCGATGGGGACCCGATCCCCAAACCCGAATTGACTGGGGAATCCCCGAGTTGACCGGGGATGGGGATGGGGACGGGGAATCCCCGAATTATGAAACCGGGGATGGGGCGGGGATGGGGATAACATAAATCCCCGGCCCCGTACCCGACCCCGAACTTTTTAATGTACAAATATATATAAATTATTTGTATATTAATACTACATGTACATGTATATGTATAAATTAGTAAGTATTGACAAATATTATACTTGAAGTATATTTGTATGTATATGCCATATTTAATGAATCGACTACTTTTAAAATGTTAAGTACTAACTATATATTATTCAACTAATATTTTTTCCGAATACACACATTCGATCCATTTTATTTATATAGTATATGTGATATTTTAGTATTTACGATCCTTTAAAGTTGAATGACATTTTAATTAATCATACTATGTACAACGTATGCGTTCTAAGACATTATGTATGTCAATTCTTTATATTTTCGTTTAGTTGTGTAATTTTTATGCTCAATTTATAAGGGCGAAAAATCCTCGAATCCCCGTGGGGATCCCCGATCCCCATTGGGGACGGGGATGGGAATGTAAATCGATTCCTCGATGGGGATGGGGACGGGGATGGGGATGAGGCTGAGAAAAGGGGATGGGGATGGTAAATACAATCCCTGAAATTCCCTGACCCATTGCCATCCCTATCGCTAGTATCTAACTCGCTACCTGTAACTTGCTACCTGTAACTCGCTACATGTAACTCGCTACCTGCACAAAACGACAACTCGCTGACACAGTACTTTCTGACACAGTGTACGATTCCGACAACTCACCAGTACAGTAATCTAACTCGCTAGGAAGATCAACGAACAGTAACCTAACTCGCTAGAATGAAAAAATTGGGGTTTTACCTAAAAACACCTAAAATCACCCTTTTGAACGTTTTTGCCTGGTTTCTTTTGCACAACTTGGTATTAGAAGGCTATAGCAACTATAAAAACATAAACTTTAACATCACAAATGTCGAGATCAAAGAAAACCAAGAACAAGACTATAAACCTTCAAAAACCAAACTTTTGATCTAAACTAACCAAGAAAACGCACACACAATCTAGCTAATCATCCCATGTGCTCTGATAAAAATTGTAAGATATTGGAAATCATAACACAATCGAATAACTAGAGGATTAGCCAAGTTCTAGAGAGAGAAAGTGAGGGAGAACTTTCTATAGTGAGAAAATGAACTTGTATAAATGAAATGACTAACCCACCTCTTCCATGGCATGGAAGAGGCTTTTATACTTACAAAAGTAACCGGCCTAGGGCCTTGGTAAAGGGCTAACATGTTGGGTTTACTACCCGGCCCATTACCGAACATTATACCTAACTACTTAACTATGAGCAACAATAAACGGTAAAATACACGGGGTGACCGAGTCTTTTTCTAATATCTAACAATGAATAATGAGGGATATGGGGTGTGTTTATATAGGCACCCCAATCTTGCTCACCAAGTTTAGTTTAATACTGTAATTAAACAAAACTCCACCTCCTTCCTTTTTCTCTTCTCCCAACCGAACAAACACCCCTTCTAGATCCTTTATGGGTTTCGGCCCAACAAGGGGTTCCCACAAGGTTCGGGTTTTATTTAGTTTAGTCCTTGGTTATATATTTAGAATGTTTTATATAATTAATTAAACAAGTAATTAATTAAATAACTATTTAAATATAAATCGTGATGTAAACATACTCTTCGTATTTAACGTGTGTGCCCCCAATAGGCTCACATATTTCTAATTGTATTTAGCGAAACCAACTACCATTTCCCAACAGCTCCCACTTGGGAGTTGGTGTAGCAGTTTTTATTCATACTGGCAATGGAAACATCTAGCAACACTCGCACTTACCTTTAAAAT